>JASGCC010002736.1:0-27069 GCA_030067915.1 Hydractinia echinata
GTCTGCCCCGGCTCCTGACTTGTGTAATCGCTTCCTTTCCTGGGAGCAGGCGCGCAAAAAATAAAAATAGAAGACGGTTTTGTCATTAAACTACATTATCCAATTGACGTTCTTAACGGTTATCAAGTCCTGTTGTAGCGTTACAACAGGGTTAGCAGCATCATGCGTCACATAATATTTACAGCTAAAAATCAATGGTCCAATATTTATAGGGATGGTTGGCGATAAATGTATTTAGCCGTATTTATTCTCTGGTATTGCTAGGTTGCATCGCTGCAATTAAAAATCTAAACAGTGAAAACGATTGACTGTGGGGCCTTAATTGAACTGATTTTGGACTTTGACCTTTATAACGAGATAATGAGACACAATTGACTCCCAAGAAATAACATTCTTCTTAATTTGACAAGATTGCTGGAACTCAGCGATTACACTGGGCCGCTGTGGTAGCGCTCATTTAAAAATTTGGATAAATAAGTCATTTTTTACTGTGGACCATCCTAGCCTGTATAGCGCGCGCGAGAAAAATAGAGACGGTTTCATAAACTACTTTCATTGACTTTCTAACGTATCAGTCCGTTTGAGTTACAACGGTTGCGTCACATATTCGTACTAACATGTATTTAGCGATATTTTTCTGATATACTAGGTTTGCATCGCTTTTAACAGTGAAACGATTGACTGTGGGGCTTAATTGAAACATGTTATTGAGACTTTAACTTGCTTATTAATGTGATAAATGAGACACAATTAGACCTCCAAGAAAATACATTCTTACTTAATTTGACATATTGCGGAACTCCAGCGAATACACTGGGGGCTGTGATAGCGCCTTTATCTAAAATTTAGATAAACTAAGTAATTTTTTTACTCTGCGCACCAAAATCCTGCCGAGTATGACGTGCGCATGAAATAAGAGACGGTTTCATAAACCCATTTCATTGACTTTCTAATCTTGGATCCAGTGGCCGTTTGAGTACAAAGGTTGCGTCACAATATTCGTACTAACATGTATTTTAGCGATATTTTTCTGATATTACTAGGTTGCATCGCTTTTAACAGTGAAACGATTGACTGTGGGGCTTAATTGAACTGATTTTGGACTTTGACCTTATAAAATGTCATAAATGACACAATTGGACTCCAAGAAATAACATTCTTCTTAATTTGACATGATTGCTGGAACTCAGCGATTTACAGCTGGGCGCTGTGGTAGCGCTTTATTTAAAAATTTAGATAAATAAGTCATTTTTTACTGTGGACCAATCCTAGCCGTTAGCGCGCGCTGAAAAAATAGAGACGGTTTCATAAACTACATTTCATTGACTTTCTAACGGTATCAGTCCGTTTGAGTTACAACGGTTGCGTCACATATTCGTACCAACATGTATTTAGCGATATTTTTCTGATATTACTAGGTTGCATCGCTTTTAACAGTGAAACGATTGACTGTGGGGCTTAATTGAACTGATTTTGGACTTTGACCTTATAAATGTGATAAATGACCACAATTGGACTCCAAGAAATAACATTCTTCTTAATTTGACATGATTGCTGGAACTCAGCGATTACACTGGGCGCTGTGGTAGCGCTTTATTTAAAAATTTAGATAAATAAGTCATTTTTTTACTGTGGGACCAATCCTAGCCGTTAGCGCGCGCTGAAGAAATAGAGACGGTTTCATAAACTACATTTCATTGACTTTCTAACGGTATCAGTCCGTTTGAGTTACAACGGTTGCGTCACATATTCGTACCAACATGTATTTAGCGATATTTTTCTGATATTACTAGGTTGCATCGCTTTTAACAGTGAAACGATTGACTGTGGGGCTTAATTGAACTGATTTTGGACTTTGACCTTATAAATGTGATAAATGACACAATTGGACTCCAAGAAATAACATTCTTCTTAATTTGACATGATTGCTGGAACTCAGCGATTACACTGGGCGCTGTGGTAGCGCTTTATTTAAAAATTTAGATAAATAAGTCATTTTTTACTGTGGGACCAATCCTAGCCGTTAGCACGCGCTGAAGAAAATAGAGACGGTTTTCATAAAACTACATTTCATTGACTTTCTAACGGTATCAGTCCGTTTGAGTTACAACGGTTGCGTCACATATTCGTACTAACATGTATTTAGCGATATTTTTCTGATATTACTAGGTTGCATCGCTTTTAACAGTGAAACGATTGACTGTGGGGCTTAATTGAACTGATTTTGGACTTTGACCTTATAAATGTGATAAATGACACAATTGGACTCCAAGAAATAACATTCTTCTTAATTTGACATGATTGCTGGAACTCAGCGATTACACTGGGCGCTGTGGTAGCGCTTTATTTAAAATTTAGATAAATAAGTCATTTTTTACTGTGGACCAATCCTAGCCGTTAGCGCGCGCTGAAAAAATAGAGACGGTTTCATAAACTACATTTCATTGACTTTCTAACGGTATCAGTCCGTTTGAGTTACAACGGTTGCGTCACATATTCGTACTAACATGTATTTAGCGATATTTTTCTGATATTACTAGGTTGCATCGCTTTTAACAGTGAAACGATTGACTGTGGGCTTAATTGAACTGATTTTGGACTTTGACCTTATAAATGTGATAAATGACACAATTGGACTCCAAGAAATAACATTCTTCTTAATTTGACATGATTGCTGGAACTCAGCGATTACACTGGGCGCTGTGGTAGCGCTTTATTTAAAAATTTAGATAAATAAGTCATTTTTTACTGTGGGACCAATCCTAGCCGTTAGGGCGCGCTGAAAAAATAGAGACGGTTTCATAAACTACATTTCATTGACTTTCTAACGGTATCAGTCCGTTTGAGTTACAACGGTTGCGTCACATATTCGTACCAACATGTATTTAGCGATATTTTTCTGATATTACTAGGTTGCATCGCTTTTAACAGTGAAACGATTGACTGTGGGGCTTAATTGAACTGATTTTGGACTTTGACCTTATAAATGTGATAAATGACACAATTGGACTCCAAGAAATAACATTCTTCTTAATTTGACATGATTGCTGGAACTCAGCGATTACACTGGGCGCTGTGGTAGCGCTTTATTTAAAAATTTAGATAAATAAGTCATTTTTTACTGTGGGACCAATCCTAGCCGTTAGCGCGCGCTGAAAAAATAGAGACGGTTTCATAAACTACATTTCATTGACTTTCTAACGGTATCAGTCCGTTTGAGTTACAACGGTTGCGTCACATATTCGTACTAACATGTATTTAGCGATATTTTTCTGATATTACTAGGTTGCATCGCTTTTAACAGTGAAACGATTGACTGTGGGGCTTAATTGAACTGATTTTGGACTTTGACCTTATAAATGTGATAAATGACACAATTGGACTCCAAGAAATAACATTCTTCTTAATTTGACATGATTGCTGGAACTCAGCGATTACACTGGGCGCTGTGGTAGCGCTTTATTTAAAAATTTAGATAAATAAGTCATTTTTTACTGTGGGACCAATCCTAGCCGTTAGCGCGCGCTGAAAAAATAGAGACGGTTTCATAAACTACATTTCATTGACTTTCTAACGGTATCAGTCCGTTTGAGTTACAACGGTTGCGTCACATATTCGTACTAACATGTATTTAGCGATATTTTTCTGATATTACTAGGTTGCATCGCTTTTAACAGTGAAACGATTGACTGTGGGGCTTAATTGAACTGATTTTGGACTTTGACCTTATAAATGTGATAAATGACACAATTGGACTCCAAGAAATAACATTCTTCTTAATTTGACATGATTGCTGGAACTCAGCGATTACACTGGGCGCTGTGGTAGCGCTTTATTTAAAAATTTAGATAAATAAGTCATTTTTTACTGTGGGACCAATCCTAGCCGTTAGCGCGCGCTGAAAAAATAGAGACGGTTTCATAAACTACATTTCATTGACTTTCTAACGGTATCAGTCCGTTTGAGTTACAACGGTTGCGTCACATATTCGTACTAACATGTATTTAGCGATATTTTTCTGATATTACTAGGTTGCATCGCTTTTAACAGTGAAACGATTGACTGTGGGCTTAATTGAACTGATTTTGGACTTTGACCTTATAAATGTGATAAATGACACAATTGGACTCCAAGAAATAACATTCTTCTTAATTTGACATGATTGCTGGAACTCAGCGATTACACTGGGCGCTGTGGTAGCGCTTTATTTAAAAATTTAGATAAATAAGTCATTTTTTACTGTGGGACCAATCCTAGCCGTTAGCGCGCGCTGAAAAAATAGAGACGGTTTCATAAACTACATTTCATTGACTTTCTAACGGTATCAGTCCGTTTGAGTTACAACGGTTGCGTCACATATTCGTACTAACATGTATTTAGCGATATTTTTCTGATATTACTAGGTTGCATCGCTTTTAACAGTGAAACGATTGACTGTGGGGCTTAATTGAACTGATTTTGGACTTTGACCTTATAAATGTGATAAATGACACAATTGGACTCCAAGAAATAACATTCTTCTTAATTTGACATGATTGCTGGAACTCAGCGATTACACTGGGCGCTGTGGTAGCGCTTTATTTAAAAATTTAGATAAATAAGTCATTTTTTACTGTGGGACCAATCCTAGCCGTTAGCGCGCGCTGAAAAAATAGAGACGGTTTCATAAACTACATTTCATTGACTTTCTAACGGTATCAGTCCGTTTGAGTTACAACGGTTGCGTCACATATTCGTACTAACATGTATTTAGCGATATTTTTCTGATATTACTAGGTTGCATCGCTTTTAACAGTGAAACGATTGACTGTGGGGCTTAATTGAACTGATTTTGGACTTTGACCTTATAAATGTGATAAATGACACAATTGGACTCCAAGAAATAACATTCTTCTTAATTTGACATGATTGCTGGAACTCAGCGATTACACTGGGCGCTGTGGTAGCGCTTTATTTAAAAATTTAGATAAATAAGTCATTTTTTACTGTGGGACCAATCCTAGCCGTTAGCGCGCGCTGAAAAAATAGAGACGGTTTCATAAACTACATTTCATTGACTTTCTAACGGTATCAGTCCGTTTGAGTTACAACGGTTGCGTCACATATTCGTACCAACATGTATTTAGCGATATTTTTCTGATATTACTAGGTTGCATCGCTTTTAACAGTGAAACGATTGACTGTGGGGCTTAATTGAACTGATTTTGGACTTTGACCTTATAAATGTGATAAATGACACAATTGGACTCCAAGAAATAACATTCTTCTTAATTTGACATGATTGCTGGAACTCAGCGATTACACTGGGCGCTGTGGTAGCGCTTTATTTAAAAATTTAGATAAATAAGTCATTTTTTACTGTGGGACCAATCCTAGCCGTTAGCGCGCGCTGAAAAAATAGAGACGGTTTCATAAACTACATTTCATTGACTTTCTAACGGTATCAGTCCGTTTGAGTTACAACGGTTGCGTCACATATTCGTACTAACATGTATTTAGCGATATTTTTCTGATATTACTAGGTTGCATCGCTTTTAACAGTGAAACGATTGACTGTGGGGCTTAATTGAACTGATTTTGGACTTTGACCTTATAAATGTGATAAATGACACAATTGGACTCCAAGAAATAACATTCTTCTTAATTTGACATGATTGCTGGAACTCAGCGATTACACTGGGCGCTGTGGTAGCGCTTTATTTAAAAATTTAGATAAATAAGTCATTTTTTACTGTGGGACCAATCCTAGCCGTTAGCGCGCGCTGAAAAATAGAGACGGTTTCATAAACTACATTTCATTGACTTTCTAACGGTATCAGTCCGTTTGAGTTACAACGGTTGCGTCACATATTCGTACTAACATGTATTTAGCGATATTTTTCTGATATTACTAGGTTGCATCGCTTTTAACAGTGAAACGATTGACTGTGGGGCTTAATTGAACTGATTTTGGACTTTGACCTTATAAATGTGATAAATGACACAATTGGACTCCAAGAAATAACATTCTTCTTAATTTGACATGATTGCTGGAACTCAGCGATTACACTGGGCGCTGTGGTAGCGCTTTATTTAAAAATTTAGATAAATAAGTCATTTTTTACTGTGGGACCAATCCTAGCCGTTAGCGCGCGCTGAAAAAATAGAGACGGTTTCATAAACTACATTTCATTGACTTTCTAACGGTATCAGTCCGTTTGAGTTACAACGGTTGCGTCACATATTCGTACTAACATGTATTTAGCGATATTTTTCTGATATTACTAGGTTGCATCGCTTTTAACAGTGAAACGATTGACTGTGGGGCTTAATTGAACTGATTTTGGACTTTGACCTTATAAATGTGATAAATGACACAATTGGACTCCAAGAAATAACATTCTTCTTAATTTGACATGATTGCTGGAACTCAGCGATTACACTGGGCGCTGTGGTAGCGCTTTATTTAAAAATTTAGATAAATAAGTCATTTTTTACTGTGGGACCAATCCTAGCCGTTAGCGCGCGCTGAAAAAATAGAGACGGTTTCATAAACTACATTTCATTGACTTTCTAACGGTATCAGTCCGTTTGAGTTACAACGGTTGCGTCACATATTCGTACTAACATGTATTTAGCGATATTTTTCTGATATTACTAGGTTGCATCGCTTTTAACAGTGAAACGATTGACTGTGGGGCTTAATTGAACTGATTTTGGACTTTGACCTTATAAATGTGATAAATGACACAATTGGACTCCAAGAAATAACATTCTTCTTAATTTGACATGATTGCTGGAACTCAGCGATTACACTGGGCGCTGTGGTAGCGCTTTATTTAAAAATTTAGATAAATAAGTCATTTTTTACTGTGGGACCAATCCTAGCCGTTAGCGCGCGCTGAAAAAATAGAGACGGTTTCATAAACTACATTTCATTGACTTTCTAACGGTATCAGTCCGTTTGAGTTACAACGGTTGCGTCACATATTCGTACTAACATGTATTTAGCGATATTTTTCTGATATTACTAGGTTGCATCGCTTTTAACAGTGAAACGATTGACTGTGGGGCTTAATTGAACTGATTTTGGACTTTGACCTTATAAATGTGATAAATGACACAATTGGACTCCAAGAAATAACATTCTTCTTAATTTGACATGATTGCTGGAACTCAGCGATTACACTGGGCGCTGTGGTAGCGCTTTATTTAAAAATTTAGATAAATAAGTCATTTTTTACTGTGGGACCAATCCTAGCCGTTAGCGCGCGCTGAAAAAATAGAGACGGTTTCATAAACTACATTTCATTGACTTTCTAACGGTATCAGTCCGTTTGAGTTACAACGGTTGCGTCACATATTCGTACTAACATGTATTTAGCGATATTTTTCTGATATTACTAGGTTGCATCGCTTTTAACAGTGAAACGATTGACTGTGGGGCTTAATTGAACTGATTTTGGACTTTGACCTTATAAATGTGATAAATGACACAATTGGACTCCAAGAAATAACATTCTTCTTAATTTGACATGATTGCTGGAACTCAGCGATTACACTGGGCGCTGTGGTAGCGCTTTATTTAAAAATTTAGATAAATAAGTCATTTTTTACTGTGGGACCAATCCTAGCCGTTAGCGCGCGCTGAAAAAATAGAGACGGTTTCATAAACTACATTTCATTGACTTTCTAACGGTATCAGTCCGTTTGAGTTACAACGGTTGCGTCACATATTCGTACTAACATGTATTTAGCGATATTTTTCTGATATTACTAGGTTGCATCGCTTTTAACAGTGAAACGATTGACTGTGGGGCTTAATTGAACTGATTTTGGACTTTGACCTTATAAATGTGATAAATGACACAATTGGACTCCAAGAAATAACATTCTTCTTAATTTGACATGATTGCTGGAACTCAGCGATTACACTGGGCGCTGTGGTAGCGCTTTATTTAAAAATTTAGATAAATAAGTCATTTTTTACTGTGGGACCAATCCTAGCCGTTAGCGCGCGCTGAAAAATAGAGACGGTTTCATAAACTACATTTCATTGACTTTCTAACGGTATCAGTCCGTTTGAGTTACAACGGTTGCGTCACATATTCGTACTAACATGTATTTAGCGATATTTTTCTGATATTACTAGGTTGCATCGCTTTTAACAGTGAAACGATTGACTGTGGGGCTTAATTGAACTGATTTTGGACTTTGACCTTATAAATGTGATAAATGACACAATTGGACTCCAAGAAATAACATTCTTCTTAATTTGACATGATTGCTGGAACTCAGCGATTACACTGGGCGCTGTGGTAGCGCTTTATTTAAAAATTTAGATAAATAAGTCATTTTTTACTGTGGGACCAATCCTAGCCGTTAGCGCGCGCTGAAAAAATAGAGACGGTTTCATAAACTACATTTCATTGACTTTCTAACGGTATCAGTCCGTTTGAGTTACAACGGTTGCGTCACATATTCGTACTAACATGTATTTAGCGATATTTTTCTGATATTACTAGGTTGCATCGCTTTTAACAGTGAAACGATTGACTGTGGGGCTTAATTGAACTGATTTTGGACTTTGACCTTATAAATGTGATAAATGACACAATTGGACTCCAAGAAATAACATTCTTCTTAATTTGACATGATTGCTGGAACTCAGCGATTACACTGGGCGCTGTGGTAGCGCTTTATTTAAAAATTTAGATAAATAAGTCATTTTTTACTGTGGGACCAATCCTAGCCGTTAGCGCGCGCTGAAAAAATAGAGACGGTTTCATAAACTACATTTCATTGACTTTCTAACGGTATCAGTCCGTTTGAGTTACAACGGTTGCGTCACATATTCGTACTAACATGTATTTAGCGATATTTTTCTGATATTACTAGGTTGCATCGCTTTTAACAGTGAAACGATTGACTGTGGGGCTTAATTGAACTGATTTTGGACTTTGACCTTATAAATGTGATAAATGACACAATTGGACTCCAAGAAATAACATTCTTCTTAATTTGACATGATTGCTGGAACTCAGCGATTACACTGGGCGCTGTGGTAGCGCTTTATTTAAAAATTTAGATAAATAAGTCATTTTTTACTGTGGGACCAATCCTAGCCGTTAGCGCGCGCTGAAAAAATAGAGACGGTTTCATAAACTACATTTCATTGACTTTCTAACGGTATCAGTCCGTTTGAGTTACAACGGTTGCGTCACATATTCGTACTAACATGTATTTAGCGATATTTTTCTGATATTACTAGGTTGCATCGCTTTTAACAGTGAAACGATTGACTGTGGGGCTTAATTGAACTGATTTTGGACTTTGACCTTATAAATGTGATAAATGACACAATTGGACTCCAAGAAATAACATTCTTCTTAATTTGACATGATTGCTGGAACTCAGCGATTACACTGGGCGCTGTGGTAGCGCTTTATTTAAAAATTTAGATAAATAAGTCATTTTTTACTGTGGGACCAATCCTAGCCGTTAGCGCGCGCTGAAAAAATAGAGACGGTTTCATAAACTACATTTCATTGACTTTCTAACGGTATCAGTCCGTTTGAGTTACAACGGTTGCGTCACATATTCGTACCAACATGTATTTAGCGATATTTTTCTGATATTACTAGGTTGCATCGCTTTTAACAGTGAAACGATTGACTGTGGGGCTTAATTGAACTGATTTTGGACTTTGACCTTATAAATGTGATAAATGACACAATTGGACTCCAAGAAATAACATTCTTCTTAATTTGACATGATTGCTGGAACTCAGCGATTACACTGGGCGCTGTGGTAGCGCTTTATTTAAAAATTTAGATAAATAAGTCATTTTTTACTGTGGGACCAATCCTAGCCGTTAGCGCGCGCTGAAAAAATAGAGACGGTTTCATAAACTACATTTCATTGACTTTCTAACGGTATCAGTCCGTTTGAGTTACAACGGTTGCGTCACATATTCGTACTAACATGTATTTAGCGATATTTTTCTGATATTACTAGGTTGCATCGCTTTTAACAGTGAAACGATTGACTGTGGGGCTTAATTGAACTGATTTTGGACTTTGACCTTATAAATGTGATAAATGACACAATTGGACTCCAAGAAATAACATTCTTCTTAATTTGACATGATTGCTGGAACTCAGCGATTACACTGGGCGCTGTGGTAGCGCTTTATTTAAAAATTTAGATAAATAAGTCATTTTTTACTGTGGGACCAATCCTAGCCGTTAGCGCGCGCTGAAAAAATAGAGACGGTTTCATAAACTACATTTCATTGACTTTCTAACGGTATCAGTCCGTTTGAGTTACAACGGTTGCGTCACATATTCGTACTAACATGTATTTAGCGATATTTTTCTGATATTACTAGGTTGCATCGCTTTTAACAGTGAAACGATTGACTGTGGGGCTTAATTGAACTGATTTTGGACTTTGACCTTATAAATGTGATAAATGACACAATTGGACTCCAAGAAATAACATTCTTCTTAATTTGACATGATTGCTGGAACTCAGCGATTACACTGGGCGCTGTGGTAGCGCTTTATTTAAAAATTTAGATAAATAAGTCATTTTTTACTGTGGGACCAATCCTAGCCGTTAGCGCGCGCTGAAAAAATAGAGACGGTTTCATAAACTACATTTCATTGACTTTCTAACGGTATCAGTCCGTTTGAGTTACAACGGTTGCGTCACATATTCGTACTAACATGTATTTAGCGATATTTTTCTGATATTACTAGGTTGCATCGCTTTTAACAGTGAAACGATTGACTGTGGGGCTTAATTGAACTGATTTTGGACTTTGACCTTATAAATGTGATAAATGACACAATTGGACTCCAAGAAATAACATTCTTCTTAATTTGACATGATTGCTGGAACTCAGCGATTACACTGGGCGCTGTGGTAGCGCTTTATTTAAAAATTTAGATAAATAAGTCATTTTTTACTGTGGGACCAATCCTAGCCGTTAGCGCGCGCTGAAAAAATAGAGACGGTTTCATAAACTACATTTCATTGACTTTCTAACGGTATCAGTCCGTTTGAGTTACAACGGTTGCGTCACATATTCGTACTAACATGTATTTAGCGATATTTTTCTGATATTACTAGGTTGCATCGCTTTTAACAGTGAAACGATTGACTGTGGGGCTTAATTGAACTGATTTTGGACTTTGACCTTATAAATGTCATAAATGACACAATTGGACTCCAAGAAATAACATTCTTCTTAATTTGACATGATTGCTGGAACTCAGCGATTACACTGGGCGCTGTGGTAGCGCTTTATTTAAAAATTTAGATAAATAAGTCATTTTTTACTGTGGGACCAATCCTAGCCGTTAGCGCGCGCTGAAAAAATAGAGACGGTTTCATAAACTACATTTCATTGACTTTCTAACGGTATCAGTCCGTTTGAGTTACAACGGTTGCGTCACATATTCGTACTAACATGTATTTAGCGATATTTTTCTGATATTACTAGGTTGCATCGCTTTTAACAGTGAAACGATTGACTGTGGGGCTTAATTGAACTGATTTTGGACTTTGACCTTATAAATGTGATAAATGACACAATTGGACTCCAAGAAATAACATTCTTCTTAATTTGACATGATTGCTGGAACTCAGCGATTACACTGGGCGCTGTGGTAGCGCTTTATTTAAAAATTTAGATAAATAAGTCATTTTTTACTGTGGGACCAATCCTAGCCGTTAGCGCGCGCTGAAAAAATAGAGACGGTTTCATAAACTACATTTCATTGACTTTCTAACGGTATCAGTCCGTTTGAGTTACAACGGTTGCGTCACATATTCGTACTAACATGTATTTAGCGATATTTTTCTGATATTACTAGGTTGCATCGCTTTTAACAGTGAAACGATTGACTGTGGGGCTTAATTGAACTGATTTTGGACTTTGACCTTATAAATGTGATAAATGACACAATTGGACTCCAAGAAATAACATTCTTCTTAATTTGACATGATTGCTGGAACTCAGCGATTACACTGGGCGCTGTGGTAGCGCTTTATTTAAAAATTTAGATAAATAAGTCATTTTTTACTGTGGGACCAATCCTAGCCGTTAGCGCGCGCTGAAAAAATAGAGACGGTTTCATAAACTACATTTCATTGACTTTCTAACGGTATCAGTCCGTTTGAGTTACAACGGTTGCGTCACATATTCGTACTAACATGTATTTAGCGATATTTTTCTGATATTACTAGGTTGCATCGCTTTTAACAGTGAAACGATTGACTGTGGGGCTTAATTGAACTGATTTTGGACTTTGACCTTATAAATGTGATAAATGACACAATTGGACTCCAAGAAATAACATTCTTCTTAATTTGACATGATTGCTGGAACTCAGCGATTACACTGGGCGCTGTGGTAGCGCTTTATTTAAAAATTTAGATAAATAAGTCATTTTTTACTGTGGGACCAATCCTAGCCGTTAGCGCGCGCTGAAAAAATAGAGACGGTTTCATAAACTACATTTCATTGACTTTCTAACGGTATCAGTCCGTTTGAGTTACAACGGTTGCGTCACATATTCGTACTAACATGTATTTAGCGATATTTTTCTGATATTACTAGGTTGCATCGCTTTTAACAGTGAAACGATTGACTGTGGGGCTTAATTGAACTGATTTTGGACTTTGACCTTATAAATGTGATAAATGACACAATTGGACTCCAAGAAATAACATTCTTCTTAATTTGACATGATTGCTGGAACTCAGCGATTACACTGGGCGCTGTGGTAGCGCTTTATTTAAAAATTTAGATAAATAAGTCATTTTTTACTGTGGGACCAATCCTAGCCGTTAGCGCGCGCTGAAAAAATAGAGACGGTTTCATAAACTACATTTCATTGACTTTCTAACGGTATCAGTCCGTTTGAGTTACAACGGTTGCGTCACATATTCGTACCAACATGTATTTAGCGATATTTTTCTGATATTACTAGGTTGCATCGCTTTTAACAGTGAAACGATTGACTGTGGGGCTTAATTGAACTGATTTTGGACTTTGACCTTATAAATGTGATAAATGACACAATTGGACTCCAAGAAATAACATTCTTCTTAATTTGACATGATTGCTGGAACTCAGCGATTACACTGGGCGCTGTGGTAGCGCTTTATTTAAAAATTTAGATAAATAAGTCATTTTTTACTGTGGGACCAATCCTAGCCGTTAGCGCGCGCTGAAAAAATAGAGACGGTTTCATAAACTACATTTCATTGACTTTCTAACGGTATCAGTCCGTTTGAGTTACAACGGTTGCGTCACATATTCGTACTAACATGTATTTAGCGATATTTTTCTGATATTACTAGGTTGCATCGCTTTTAACAGTGAAACGATTGACTGTGGGGCTTAATTGAACTGATTTTGGACTTTGACCTTATAAATGTCATAAATGACACAATTGGACTCCAAGAAATAACATTCTTCTTAATTTGACATGATTGCTGGAACTCAGCGATTACACTGGGCGCTGTGGTAGCGCTTTATTTAAAAATTTAGATAAATAAGTCATTTTTTACTGTGGGACCAATCCTAGCCGTTAGCGCGCGCTGAAAAAATAGAGACGGTTTCATAAACTACATTTCATTGACTTTCTAACGGTATCAGTCCGTTTGAGTTACAACGGTTGCGTCACATATTCGTACCAACATGTATTTAGCGATATTTTTCTGATATTACTAGGTTGCATCGCTTTTAACAGTGAAACGATTGACTGTGGGGCTTAATTGAACTGATTTTGGACTTTGACCTTATAAATGTGATAAATGACACAATTGGACTCCAAGAAATAACATTCTTCTTAATTTGACATGATTGCTGGAACTCAGCGATTACACTGGGCGCTGTGGTAGCGCTTTATTTAAAAATTTAGATAAATAAGTCATTTTTTACTGTGGGACCAATCCTAGCCGTTAGCGCGCGCTGAAAAAATAGAGACGGTTTCATAAACTACATTTCATTGACTTTCTAACGGTATCAGTCCGTTTGAGTTACAACGGTTGCGTCACATATTCGTACTAACATGTATTTAGCGATATTTTTCTGATATTACTAGGTTGCATCGCTTTTAACAGTGAAACGATTGACTGTGGGGCTTAATTGAACTGATTTTGGACTTTGACCTTATAAATGTGATAAATGACACAATTGGACTCCAAGAAATAACATTCTTCTTAATTTGACATGATTGCTGGAACTCAGCGATTACACTGGGCGCTGTGGTAGCGCTTTATTTAAAAATTTAGATAAATAAGTCATTTTTTACTGTGGGACCAATCCTAGCCGTTAGCGCGCGCTGAAAAAATAGAGACGGTTTCATAAACTACATTTCATTGACTTTCTAACGGTATCAGTCCGTTTGAGTTACAACGGTTGCGTCACATATTCGTACTAACATGTATTTAGCGATATTTTTCTGATATTACTAGGTTGCATCGCTTTTAACAGTGAAACGATTGACTGTGGGGCTTAATTGAACTGATTTTGGACTTTGACCTTATAAATGTGATAAATGACACAATTGGACTCCAAGAAATAACATTCTTCTTAATTTGACATGATTGCTGGAACTCAGCGATTACACTGGGCGCTGTGGTAGCGCTTTATTTAAAAATTTAGATAAATAAGTCATTTTTTACTGTGGGACCAATCCTAGCCGTTAGCGCGCGCTGAAAAAATAGAGACGGTTTCATAAACTACATTTCATTGACTTTCTAACGGTATCAGTCCGTTTGAGTTACAACGGTTGCGTCACATATTCGTACTAACATGTATTTAGCGATATTTTTCTGATATTACTAGGTTGCATCGCTTTTAACAGTGAAACGATTGACTGTGGGGCTTAATTGAACTGATTTTGGACTTTGACCTTATAAATGTGATAAATGACACAATTGGACTCCAAGAAATAACATTCTTCTTAATTTGACATGATTGCTGGAACTCAGCGATTACACTGGGCGCTGTGGTAGCGCTTTATTTAAAAATTTAGATAAATAAGTCATTTTTTACTGTGGGACCAATCCTAGCCGTTAGCGCGCGCTGAAAAAATAGAGACGGTTTCATAAACTACATTTCATTGACTTTCTAACGGTATCAGTCCGTTTGAGTTACAACGGTTGCGTCACATATTCGTACTAACATGTATTTAGCGATATTTTTCTGATATTACTAGGTTGCATCGCTTTTAACAGTGAAACGATTGACTGTGGGGCTTAATTGAACTGATTTTGGACTTTGACCTTATAAATGTGATAAATGACACAATTGGACTCCAAGAAATAACATTCTTCTTAATTTGACATGATTGCTGGAACTCAGCGATTACACTGGGCGCTGTGGTAGCGCTTTATTTAAAAATTTAGATAAATAAGTCATTTTTTACTGTGGGACCAATCCTAGCCGTTAGCGCGCGCTGAAAAAATAGAGACGGTTTCATAAACTACATTTCATTGACTTTCTAACGGTATCAGTCCGTTTGAGTTACAACGGTTGCGTCACATATTCGTACTAACATGTATTTAGCGATATTTTTCTGATATTACTAGGTTGCATCGCTTTTAACAGTGAAACGATTGACTGTGGGGCTTAATTGAACTGATTTTGGACTTTGACCTTATAAATGTGATAAATGACACAATTGGACTCCAAGAAATAACATTCTTCTTAATTTGACATGATTGCTGGAACTCAGCGATTACACTGGGCGCTGTGGTAGCGCTTTATTTAAAAATTTAGATAAATAAGTCATTTTTTACTGTGGGACCAATCCTAGCCGTTAGCGCGCGCTGAAAAAATAGAGACGGTTTCATAAACTACATTTCATTGACTTTCTAACGGTATCAGTCCGTTTGAGTTACAACGGTTGCGTCACATATTCGTACTAACATGTATTTAGCGATATTTTTCTGATATTACTAGGTTGCATCGCTTTTAACAGTGAAACGATTGACTGTGGGGCTTAATTGAACTGATTTTGGACTTTGACCTTATAAATGTGATAAATGACACAATTGGACTCCAAGAAATAACATTCTTCTTAATTTGACATGATTGCTGGAACTCAGCGATTACACTGGGCGCTGTGGTAGCGCTTTATTTAAAAATTTAGATAAATAAGTCATTTTTTACTGTGGGACCAATCCTAGCCGTTAGCGCGCGCTGAAAAAATAGAGACGGTTTCATAAACTACATTTCATTGACTTTCTAACGGTATCAGTCCGTTTGAGTTACAACGGTTGCGTCACATATTCGTACTAACATGTATTTAGCGATATTTTTCTGATATTACTAGGTTGCATCGCTTTTAACAGTGAAACGATTGACTGTGGGGCTTAATTGAACTGATTTTGGACTTTGACCTTATAAATGTGATAAATGACACAATTGGACTCCAAGAAATAACATTCTTCTTAATTTGACATGATTGCTGGAACTCAGCGATTACACTGGGCGCTGTGGTAGCGCTTTATTTAAAAATTTAGATAAATAAGTCATTTTTTACTGTGGGACCAATCCTAGCCGTTAGCGCGCGCTGAAAAAATAGAGACGGTTTCATAAACTACATTTCATTGACTTTCTAACGGTATCAGTCCGTTTGAGTTACAACGGTTGCGTCACATATTCGTACTAACATGTATTTAGCGATATTTTTCTGATATTACTAGGTTGCATCGCTTTTAACAGTGAAACGATTGACTGTGGGGCTTAATTGAACTGATTTTGGACTTTGACCTTATAAATGTGATAAATGACACAATTGGACTCCAAGAAATAACATTCTTCTTAATTTGACATGATTGCTGGAACTCAGCGATTACACTGGGCGCTGTGGTAGCGCTTTATTTAAAAATTTAGATAAATAAGTCATTTTTTACTGTGGGACCAATCCTAGCCGTTAGCGCGCGCTGAAAAAATAGAGACGGTTTCATAAACTACATTTCATTGACTTTCTAACGGTATCAGTCCGTTTGAGTTACAACGGTTGCGTCACATATTCGTACTAACATGTATTTAGCGATATTTTTCTGATATTACTAGGTTGCATCGCTTTTAACAGTGAAACGATTGACTGTGGGGCTTAATTGAACTGATTTTGGACTTTGACCTTATAAATGTGATAAATGACACAATTGGACTCCAAGAAATAACATTCTTCTTAATTTGACATGATTGCTGGAACTCAGCGATTACACTGGGCGCTGTGGTAGCGCTTTATTTAAAAATTTAGATAAATAAGTCATTTTTTACTGTGGGACCAATCCTAGCCGTTAGCGCGCGCTGAAAAAATAGAGACGGTTTCATAAACTACATTTCATTGACTTTCTAACGGTATCAGTCCGTTTGAGTTACAACGGTTGCGTCACATATTCGTACTAACATGTATTTAGCGATATTTTTCTGATATTACTAGGTTGCATCGCTTTTAACAGTGAAACGATTGACTGTGGGGCTTAATTGAACTGATTTTGGACTTTGACCTTATAAATGTGATAAATGACACAATTGGACTCCAAGAAATAACATTCTTCTTAATTTGACATGATTGCTGGAACTCAGCGATTACACTGGGCGCTGTGGTAGCGCTTTATTTAAAAATTTAGATAAATAAGTCATTTTTTACTGTGGGACCAATCCTAGCCGTTAGCGCGCGCTGAAAAAATAGAGACGGTTTCATAAACTACATTTCATTGACTTTCTAACGGTATCAGTCCGTTTGAGTTACAACGGTTGCGTCACATATTCGTACTAACATGTATTTAGCGATATTTTTCTGATATTACTAGGTTGCATCGCTTTTAACAGTGAAACGATTGACTGTGGGGCTTAATTGAACTGATTTTGGACTTTGACCTTATAAATGTGATAAATGACACAATTGGACTCCAAGAAATAACATTCTTCTTAATTTGACATGATTGCTGGAACTCAGCGATTACACTGGGCGCTGTGGTAGCGCTTTATTTAAAAATTTAGATAAATAAGTCATTTTTTACTGTGGGACCAATCCTAGCCGTTAGCGCGCGCTGAAAAAATAGAGACGGTTTCATAAACTACATTTCATTGACTTTCTAACGGTATCAGTCCGTTTGAGTTACAACGGTTGCGTCACATATTCGTACTAACATGTATTTAGCGATATTTTTCTGATATTACTAGGTTGCATCGCTTTTAACAGTGAAACGATTGACTGTGGGGCTTAATTGAACTGATTTTGGACTTTGACCTTATAAATGTGATAAATGACACAATTGGACTCCAAGAAATAACATTCTTCTTAATTTGACATGATTGCTGGAACTCAGCGATTACACTGGGCGCTGTGGTAGCGCTTTATTTAAAAATTTAGATAAATAAGTCATTTTTTACTGTGGGACCAATCCTAGCCGTTAGCGCGCGCTGAAAAAATAGAGACGGTTTCATAAACTACATTTCATTGACTTTCTAACGGTATCAGTCCGTTTGAGTTACAACGGTTGCGTCACATATTCGTACTAACATGTATTTAGCGATATTTTTCTGATATTACTAGGTTGCATCGCTTTTAACAGTGAAACGATTGACTGTGGGGCTTAATTGAACTGATTTTGGACTTTGACCTTATAAATGTGATAAATGACACAATTGGACTCCAAGAAATAACATTCTTCTTAATTTGACATGATTGCTGGAACTCAGCGATTACACTGGGCGCTGTGGTAGCGCTTTATTTAAAAATTTAGATAAATAAGTCATTTTTTACTGTGGGACCAATCCTAGCCGTTAGCGCGCGCTGAAAAAATAGAGACGGTTTCATAAACTACATTTCATTGACTTTCTAACGGTATCAGTCCGTTTGAGTTACAACGGTTGCGTCACATATTCGTACTAACATGTATTTAGCGATATTTTTCTGATATTACTAGGTTGCATCGCTTTTAACAGTGAAACGATTGACTGTGGGGCTTAATTGAACTGATTTTGGACTTTGACCTTATAAATGTGATAAATGACACAATTGGACTCCAAGAAATAACATTCTTCTTAATTTGACATGATTGCTGGAACTCAGCGATTACACTGGGCGCTGTGGTAGCGCTTTATTTAAAAATTTAGATAAATAAGTCATTTTTTACTGTGGGACCAATCCTAGCCGTTAGCGCGCGCTGAAAAAATAGAGACGGTTTCATAAACTACATTTCATTGACTTTCTAACGGTATCAGTCCGTTTGAGTTACAACGGTTGCGTCACATATTCGTACTAACATGTATTTAGCGATATTTTTCTGATATTACTAGGTTGCATCGCTTTTAACAGTGAAACGATTGACTGTGGGGCTTAATTGAACTGATTTTGGACTTTGACCTTATAAATGTGATAAATGACACAATTGGACTCCAAGAAATAACATTCTTCTTAATTTGACATGATTGCTGGAACTCAGCGATTACACTGGGCGCTGTGGTAGCGCTTTATTTAAAAATTTTAGATAAATAAGTCATTTTTTACTGTGGGACCAATCCTAGCCGTTAGCGCGCGCTGAAAAAATAGAGACGGTTTCATAAACTACATTTCATTGACTTTCTAACGGTATCAGTCCGTTTGAGTTACAACGGTTGCGTCACATATTCGTACTAACATGTATTTAGCGATATTTTTCTGATATTACTAGGTTGCATCGCTTTTAACAGTGAAACGATTGACTGTGGGGCTTAATTGAACTGATTTTGGACTTTGACCTTATAAATGTGATAAATGACACAATTGGACTCCAAGAAATAACATTCTTCTTAATTTGACATGATTGCTGGAACTCAGCGATTACACTGGGCGCTGTGGTAGCGCTTTATTTAAAAATTTAGATAAATAAGTCATTTTTTACTGTGGGACCAATCCTAGCCGTTAGCGCGCGCTGAAAAAATAGAGACGGTTTCATAAACTACATTTCATTGACTTTCTAACGGTATCAGTCCGTTTGAGTTACAACGGTTGCGTCACATATTCGTACTAACATGTATTTAGCGATATTTTTCTGATATTACTAGGTTGCATCGCTTTTAACAGTGAAACGATTGACTGTGGGGCTTAATTGAACTGATTTTGGACTTTGACCTTATAAATGTGATAAATGACACAATTGGACTCCAAGAAATAACATTCTTCTTAATTTGACATGATTGCTGGAACTCAGCGATTACACTGGGCGCTGTGGTAGCGCTTTATTTAAAAATTTAGATAAATAAGTCATTTTTTACTGTGGGACCAATCCTAGCCGTTAGCGCGCGCTGAAAAATAGAGACGGTTTCATAAACTACATTTCATTGACTTTCTAACGGTATCAGTCCGTTTGAGTTACAACGGTTGCGTCACATATTCGTACTAACATGTATTTAGCGATATTTTTCTGATATTACTAGGTTGCATCGCTTTTAACAGTGAAACGATTGACTGTGGGGCTTAATTGAACTGATTTTGGACTTTGACCTTATAAATGTGATAAATGACACAATTGGACTCCAAGAAATAACATTCTTCTTAATTTGACATGATTGCTGGAACTCAGCGATTACACTGGGCGCTGTGGTAGCGCTTTATTTAAAAATTTAGATAAATAAGTCATTTTTTACTGTGGGACCAATCCTAGCCGTTAGCGCGCGCTGAAGAAATAGAGACGGTTTCATAAACTACATTTCATTGACTTTCTAACGGTATCAGCCGTTGAGTTACAACGGTTGCGTCACATATTCGTACCAACATGTATTTAGCGATATTTTTCTGATATTACTAGGTTGCATCGCTTTAACAGTGAAACGATTGACTGTGGGGCTTAATTGAACTGATTTTGGACTTTGACCTTATAAATGTGATAAATGACACAATTGGACTCCAAGAAATAACATTCTTCTTAATTTGACATGATTGCTGGAACTCAGCGATTACACTGGGCGCTGTGGTAGCGCTTTATTTAAAAATTTAGATAAATAAGTCATTTTTTACTGTGGGACCAATCCTA
Organism: Hydractinia echinata; assembly: GCA_030067915.1. Classification (NCBI taxonomy): domain Eukaryota; kingdom Metazoa; phylum Cnidaria; class Hydrozoa; order Anthoathecata; family Hydractiniidae; genus Hydractinia; species Hydractinia echinata. The sequence continues at coordinate 21,037 of JASGCC010002736.1, forward strand.
GCCGTTAGCGCGCGCTGAAAAAAATAGAGACGGTTTCATAAACTACATTTCATTGACTTTCTAACGGTATCAGTCCGTTTGAGTTACAACGGTTGCGTCACATATTCGTACCAACATGTATTTAGCGATATTTTTCTGATATTACTAGGTTGCATCGCTTTTAACAGTGAAACGATTGACTGTGGGGCTTAATTGAACTGATTTTGGACTTTGACCTTATAAATGTGATAAATGACACAATTGGACTCCAAGAAATAACATTCTTCTTAATTTGACATGATTGCTGGAACTCAGCGATTACACTGGGCGCTGTGGTAGCGCTTTATTTAAAAATTTAGAATAAATAAGTCATTTTTTACTGTGGGACCAATCCTAGCCGTTAGCGCGCGCTGAAAAAATAGAGACGGTTTCATAAACTACATTTCATTGACTTTCTAACGGTATCAGTCCGTTTGAGTTACAACGGTTGCGTCACATATTCGTACTAACATGTATTTAGCGATATTTTCTGATATTACTAGGTTGCATCGCTTTTAACAGTGAAACGATTGACTGTGGGGCTTAATTGAACTGATTTTGGACTTTGACCTTATAAATGTGATAAATGACACAATTGGACTCCAAGAAATAACATTCTTCTTAATTTGACATGATTGCTGGAACTCAGCGATTACACTGGGCGCTGTGGTAGCGCTTTATTTAAAAATTTAGATAAATAAGTCATTTTTAACTGTGGGACCAATCCTAGCCGTTAGCGCGTGCTGAAAAAATAGAGACGGTTTCATAAACTACATTTCATTGACGTTCTAACGGTATCAGTCCGTTTGAGTTACAACGGTTGCGTCACATATTCGTACTAACATGTATTTAGCGATATTTTTCTGATATTACTAGGTTGCATCGCTTTTAACAGTGAAACGATTGACTGTGGGGCTTAATTGAACTGATTTTGGACTTTGACCTTATAAATGTGATAAATGACACAATTGGACTCCAAGAAATAACATTCTTCTTAATTTGACATGATTGCTGGAACTCAGCGATTACACTTGGGCGCTGTGGTAGCGCTTTATTTAAAATTTAGATAAATAAGTCATTTTTTACTGTGGGACCAATCCTAGCCGTTAGCGCGGCTGAAAAAATAGAGACGGTTTCATAAACTACATTTCATTGACTTTCTAACGGTATCAGTCGTTTGAGTTACAACGGTTGCGTCACATATTCGTACAACATGTATTTAGCGATATTTTTTCTGATATTACTAGGTTGCATCGCTTTTAACAGTGAAACGATTGACTGTGGGGCTTAATTGAAACTGATTTTGGACTTTGACCTTATAAATGTGATAAATGACACAATTGGACTCCAAGAAATAACATTCTTCTTAATTTGACATGATTGCTGGAACTCAGCGATTACACTGGGCGCTGTGGTAGCGCTTTATTTAAAAATTTAGATAAATAAGTCATTTTTTACTGTGGGACCAATCCTAGCCGTTAGCGCGCGCTGAAAAAATAGAGACGGTTTCATAAACTACATTTCATTGACTTTCTAACGGTATCAGTCCGTTTGAGTTACAACGGTTGCGTCACATATTCGTACCAACATGTATTTAGCGATATTTTTCTGATATTACTAGGTTGCATCGCTTTTAACAGTGAAACGATTGACTGTGGGGCTTAATTGAACTGATTTTGGACTTTGACCTTATAAATGTGATAAATGACACAATTGGACTCCAAGAAATAACATTCTTCTTAATTGACATGATTGCTGGAACTCAGCGATTACACTGGGCGCTGTGGTAGCGCTTTATTTAAAAATTTAGATAAATAAGTCATTTTTTACTGTGGGACAATCCTAGCCGTTAGCGGCGCTGAAAAAATAGAGACGGTTTCATAAACTACATTTCATTGACTTTCTAACGGTATCAGTCCGTTGAGTTACAACGGTTTGCGTCACATATTCGTACTAACATGTATTTAGCGATATTTTTCTGATATTACTAGGTTGCATCGCTTTTAACAGTGAAACGATTGACTGTGGGGCTTAATTGAACTGATTTTGGACTTTGACCTTATAAATGTATAATGACACAATTGGACTCCAAGAAATAACATTCTTCTTAATTTGACATGATTGCTGGAACTCAGCGATTACACTGGGCGCTGTGGTAGCGCTTTATTTAAAAATTTAGATAAATAAGTCATTTTTTATGTGGGACCAATCCTAGCCGTTAGGCGCGCTGAAAAAATAGAGACGGTTTCAAAACTACATTTCATTGACTTTCTAACGGTATCAGTCCGTTTGAGTACAACGGTTGCGTCACATATTCGTACCCAACATGTATTTAGCGATATTTTCTGATATTACTAGGTTGCATCGCTTTTAACAGTGAAACGATTGACTGTGGGGCTTAATTGAACTGATTTTGGACTTTGACCTTATAAATGTGATAAATGACACAATTGGACTCCAAGAAATAACATTCTTCTTAATTTGACATGATTGCTGGAACTCAGCGATTACACTGGGCGCTGTGGTAGCGCTTTATTTAAAAATTTAGATAAATAAGTCATTTTTTACTGTGGGACCAATCCTAGCCGTTAGCGCGCGCTGAAAAAATAGAGACGGTTTCATAAACTACATTTCATTGACTTTCTAACGGTATCAGTCGTTTGAGTTACAACGGTTGCGTCACATATTCGTACTAACATGTATTAGCGATATTTTTCTGATATTACTAGGTTGCATCGCTTTTAACAGTGAAACGATTGACTGTGGGGCTTAATTGAACTGATTTTGGACTTTGACCTTATAAATGTGATAAATGACACAATTGGACTCCAAGAAATAACATTCTTCTTAATTTGACATGATTGCTGGAACTCAGCGATTACACTGGGCGCTGTGGTAGCGCTTTATTTAAAATTTAGATAAATAAGTCATTTTTACTGTGGGACCAATCCTAGCCGTTAGCCGCGCGCTGAAAAAATAGAGACGGTTTCATAAACTACATTTCATTGACTTTCTAACGGTATCAGTCCGTTTGAGTTACAACGGTTGCGTCACATATTCGTACTAACATGTATTTAGCGATATTTTTCTGATATTACTAGGTTGCATCGCTTTTAACAGTGAAACGATTGACTGTGGGGCTTAATTGAACTGATTTTGGACTTTGACCTTATAAATGTGATAAATGACACAATTGGACTCCAAGAAATAACATTCTTCTTAATTTGACATGATTGCTGGAACTCAGCGATTACACTGGGCGCTGTGGTAGCGCTTTATTTAAAAATTTAGATAAATAAGTCATTTTTTACTGTGGGACCAATCCTAGCCGTTAGCGCGCGCTGAAAAATAGAGACGGTTTCATAAACTACATTTCATTGACTTTCTAACGGTATCAGTCCGTTTGAGTTACAACGGTTGCGTCACATATTCGTACCTAACATGTATTTAGCGATATTTTTCTGATATTACTAGGTTGCATCGCTTTTAACAGTGAAACGATTGACTGTGGGGCTTAATTGAACTGATTTTGGACTTTGACCTTATAAATGTGATAAATGACACAATTGGACTCCAAGAAATAACATTCTTCTTAATTTGACATGATTGCTGGAACTCAGCGATTACACTGGGCGCTGTGGTAGCGCTTTATTTAAAAATTTAGATAAATAAGTCATTTTTTACTGTGGGACCAATCCTAGCCGTTAGCGCGGCGCTGAAAAATAGAGACGGTTTCATAAACTACATTTCATTGACTTTCTAACGGTATCAGTCCGTTTGAGTTACAACGGTTGCGTCACATATTCGTACTAACATGTATTTAGCGATATTTTTCTGATATTACTAGGTTGCATCGCTTTTAACAGTGAAACGATTGACTGTGGGCTTAATTGAACTGATTTTGGACTTTGACCTTATAAATGTGATAAATGACACAATTGGACTCCAAGAAATAACATTCTTCTTAATTTGACATGATTGCTGGAACTCAGCGATTACACTGGGCGCTGTGGTAGCGCTTTATTTAAAAATTTAGATAAATAAGTCATTTTTTACTGTGGGACCAATCCTAGCCGTTAGCGCGCGCTGAAAAATAGAGACGGTTTCATAAACTACATTTCATTGACTTTCTAACGGTATCAGTCCGTTTGAGTTACAACGGTTGCGTCACATATTCGTACTAACATGTATTTAGCGATATTTTTCTGATATTACTAGGTTGCATCGCTTTTAACAGTGAAACGATTGACTGTGGGCTTAATTGAACTGATTTTGGACTTTGACCTTATAAATGTGATAAATGACACAATTGGACTCCAAGAAATAACATTCTTCTTAATTTGACATGATTGCTGGAACTCAGCGATTACACTGGGCGCTGTGGTAGCGCTTTATTTAAAAATTTAGATAAATAAGTCATTTTTTACTGTGGGACCAATCCTAGCCGTTAGCGCGGCTGAAAAAATAGAGACGGTTTCATAAACTACATTTCATTGACTTTCTAACGGTATCAGTCCGTTTGAGTTACAACGGTTGCGTCACATATTCGTACTAACATGTATTTAGCGATATTTTTCTGATATTACTAGGTTGCATCGCTTTTAACAGTGAAACGATTGACTGTGGGGCTTAATTGAACTGATTTTGGACTTTGACCTTATAAATGTGATAAATGACACAATTGGACTCCAAGAAATAACATTCTTCTTAATTTGACATGATTGCTGGAACTCAGCGATTACACTGGGCGCTGTGGTAGCGCTTTATTTAAAAATTTAGATAAATAAGTCATTTTTTACTGTGGGACCAATCCTAGCCGTTAGCGCGCTGAAAAAATAGAGACGGTTTCATAAACTACATTTCATTGACTTTCTAACGGTATCAGTCCGTTTGAGTTACAACGGTTGCGTCACATATTCGTACTAACATGTATTTAGCGATATTTTTCTGATATTACTAGGTTGCATCGCTTTTAACAGTGAAACGATTGACTGTGGGGCTTAATTGAACTGATTTTGGACTTTGACCTTATAAATGTGATAAATGACACAATTGGACTCCAAGAAATAACATTCTTCTTAATTTGACATGATTGCTGGAACTCAGCGATTACACTGGGCGCTGTGGTAGCGCTTTATTTAAAAATTTAGATAAATAAGTCATTTTTTACTGTGGGACCAATCCTAGCCGTTAGCCGCGCTGAAAAAATAGAGACGGTTTCATAAACTACATTTCATTGACTTTCTAACGGTATCAGTCCGTTTGAGTTACAACGGTTGCGTCACATATTCGTACAACATGTATTTAGCGATATTTTTCTGATATTACTAGGTTGCATCGCTTTTAACAGTGAAACGATTGACTGTGGGGCTTAATTGAACTGATTTTGGACTTTGACCTTATAAATGTGATAAATGACACAATTGGACTCCAAGAAATAACATTCTTCTTAATTTGACATGATTGCTGGAACTCAGCGATTACACTGGGCGCTGTGGTAGCGCTTTATTTAAAAATTTAGATAAATAAGTCATTTTTTACTGTGGGACCAATCCTAGCCGTTAGCCGCGCTGAAAAATAGAGACGGTTTCATAAACTACATTTCATTGACTTTCTAACGGTATCAGTCCGTTTGAGTTACAACGGTTGCGTCACATATTCGTACAACATGTATTTAGCGATATTTTTCTGATATTACTAGGTTGCATCGCTTTTAACAGTGAAACGATTGACTGTGGGGCTTAATTGAACTGATTTTGGACTTTGACCTTATAAATGTGATAAATGACACAATTGGACTCCAAGAAATAACATTCTTCTTAATTTGACATGATTGCTGGAACTCAGCGATTACACTGGGCGCTGTGGTAGCGCTTTATTTAAAAATTTAGATAAATAAGTCATTTTTTACTGTGGGACCAATCCTAGCCGTTAGCGCGCGCTGAAAAAATAGAGACGGTTTCATAAACTACATTTCATTGACTTTCTAACGGTATCAGTCCGTTTGAGTTACAA
>JASGCC010002737.1:0-27068 GCA_030067915.1 Hydractinia echinata
ATTGTTAAAACCTATTTTTTTATCCTTGTGTTTTATTCCTCTTTTCTTTTCGTCGGTATTTTCCGTGTGATTAGTAACACATTTCGGCAGGGATTTGGTGTGCGGTCAGCATTATGAATTGGGCTAAGTACTGCGAAAAAAGGAAAATTGAGTATGTTAACAAAAATGCTTCGTAAGCTAATTAGTGTAAAAAAGTGGCCATTAGCCAGAACTTTCAGGAAAGGTTGTTGATGGTTAGCTTTAAGTATTATCAATTAAATCTTTTGCCTGTAAAAACGGCAGGGTTTCGGATACTTTCCAATCGGCTAAATCTGAGATTAGCTAGCTTTACTTATCGGAAGAGTAGAAAACCTTTTTTTAAATGAATTTTGTTTGGGTATATTCAAAAGTTTAATGTCAACAGTATATTCAATCGTTCTTTACATTTGAATATGAAAATGTGTTAATAATTGATGTTTTCCTACAATTTCAAGGGCAATTTAAACTCCGTGTCGATTCCCGTAGCTAGCCAAAAATCATCAAAGTGGTTCTATCGTAAATCTCCGCATGCGCAGACTGAATGTCGCACTCGCAGTGGGTTTTGAATGAAACGTGAGGCGTTAGCGCGCGCTGAAAGAAATAGAGACAGTTTCAAAACTAACATTTCATAATGACTTTCTACACAGGTAAATCAGTCCGTTGAGTTACACGGTTGCGTCAATGATTCGTCACAACATGTACTTAGCGGATATTTCTGATATTACTAGGTTGCATCGCTTTTAACAGGTGAAACGATTGACTGTGGGACTTAATTGAACTGATTTTGGACTTTGACCTTATAAATGTGATAAATGAGACAATTGGACTCCAAGAAATAACATTCTTCTTAATTGACATGATTGCTGGAACTCAGCGATTACACTGGGCGCTGTGGTAGCGCTTTATTTAAAAATTTAGATAAATAAGTCATTTTTCACTGTGGGACCAATCCTAGCCGTTAGCGCGCGCTGAAGAAATAGAGACAGTTTTCAAAAACTACATTTCATTGACTTTCTAACGTATCAGTCCGTTTGAGTTACAACGGTTGCGTCACATATTCGTACCAACATGTATTTAGCGATATTTTTCTGATATTACTAGGTTGCATCGCTTTTAACAGTGAAACGATTGACTGTGGGACTTAATTGAACTGATTTTGGACTTTGACCTTATAAATGTGATAAATGAGACAATTGGACTCAAGAAATAACATTCTTCTTAATTTGACATGATTGCTGGAACTCAGCAATTACACTGGGCGCTGTGGTAGCGCTTTATTTAAAAATTTAGATAAATAAGTCATTTTTACTGTGGGACCAATCCTAGCCGTTAGCGCGCGCTGAAGAAATAGAGACAGTTTCAAAAACTACATTTCATTGACTTCTAACGGTATCAGTCCGTTTGAGTTACAACGGTTGCGTCACATATTCGTACCAACATGTATTTAGCGATATTTTTCTGATATTACTAGGTTGCATCGCTTTTAACAGTGAAACGATTGACTGTGGGACTTAATTGAACTGATTTTGGACTTTGACCTTATAAATGTGATAAATGAGACAATTGGACTCCAAGAAATAACATTCTTCTTAATTTGACATGATTGCTGGAACTCAGCAATTACACTGGGCGCTGTGGTAGCGCTTTATTTAAAAATTTAGATAAATAAGTCATTTTTTCACTGTGGGACCAATCCTAGCCGTTAGCGCGCGCTGAAGAAATAGAGACAGTTTCAAAAACTACATTTCATTGACTTTCTAACGGTATCAGTCCGTTTGAGTTACAACGGTTGCGTCACATATTCGTACCAACATGTATTTAGCGATATTTTTCTGATATTACTAGGTTGCATCGCTTTTAACAGTGAAACGATTGACTGTGGGACTTAATTGAACTGATTTTGGACTTTGACCTTATAAATGTGATAAATGAGACAATTGGACTCCAAGAAATAACATTCTTCTTAATTTGACATGATTGCTGGAACTCAGCAATTACACTGGGCGCTGTGGTAGCGCTTTATTTAAAAATTTAGATAAATAAGTCATTTTTTACTGTGGGACCAATCCTAGCCGTTAGCGCGCGCTGAAGAAATAGAGACAGTTTCAAAAACTACATTTCATTGACTTTCTAACGGTATCAGTCCGTTTGAGTTACAACGGTTGCGTCACATATTCGTACCAACATGTATTTAGCGATATTTTTCTGATATTACTAGGTTGCATCGCTTTTAACAGTGAAACGATTGACTGTGGGACTTAATTGAACTGATTTTGGACTTTGACCTTATAAATGTGATAAATGAGACAATTGGACTCCAAGAAATAACATTCTTCTTAATTTGACATGATTGCTGGAACTCAGCAATTACACTGGGCGCTGTGGTAGCGCTTTATTTAAAAATTTAGATAAATAAGTCATTTTTTACTGTGGGACCAATCCTAGCCGTTAGCGCGCGCTGAAGAAATAGAGACAGTTTCAAAAACTACATTTCATTGACTTTCTAACGGTATCAGTCCGTTTGAGTTACAACGGTTGCGTCACATATTCGTACCAACATGTATTTAGCGATATTTTTCTGATATTACTAGGTTGCATCGCTTTTAACAGTGAAACGATTGACTGTGGGACTTAATTGAACTGATTTTGGACTTTGACCTTATAAATGTGATAAATGAGACAATTGGACTCCAAGAAATAACATTCTTCTTAATTTGACATGATTGCTGGAACTCAGCAATTACACTGGGCGCTGTGGTAGCGCTTTATTTAAAAATTTAGATAAATAAGTCATTTTTTACTGTGGGACCAATCCTAGCCGTTAGCGCGCGCTGAAGAAATAGAGACAGTTTCAAAAACTACATTTCATTGACTTTCTAACGGTATCAGTCCGTTTGAGTTACAACGGTTGCGTCACATATTCGTACCAACATGTATTTAGCGATATTTTTCTGATATTACTAGGTTGCATCGCTTTTAACAGTGAAACGATTGACTGTGGGACTTAATTGAACTGATTTTGGACTTTGACCTTATAAATGTGATAAATGAGACAATTGGACTCCAAGAAATAACATTCTTCTTAATTTGACATGATTGCTGGAACTCAGCAATTACACTGGGCGCTGTGGTAGCGCTTTATTTAAAAATTTAGATAAATAAGTCATTTTTTACTGTGGGACCAATCCTAGCCGTTAGCGCGCGCTGAAGAAATAGAGACAGTTTCAAAAACTACATTTCATTGACTTTCTAACGGTATCAGTCCGTTTGAGTTACAACGGTTGCGTCACATATTCGTACCAACATGTATTTAGCGATATTTTTCTGATATTACTAGGTTGCATCGCTTTTAACAGTGAAACGATTGACTGTGGGACTTAATTGAACTGATTTTGGACTTTGACCTTATAAATGTGATAAATGAGACAATTGGACTCCAAGAAATAACATTCTTCTTAATTTGACATGATTGCTGGAACTCAGCAATTACACTGGGCGCTGTGGTAGCGCTTTATTTAAAAATTTAGATAAATAAGTCATTTTTTACTGTGGGACCAATCCTAGCCGTTAGCGCGCGCTGAAGAAATAGAGACAGTTTCAAAAACTACATTTCATTGACTTTCTAACGGTATCAGTCCGTTTGAGTTACAACGGTTGCGTCACATATTCGTACCAACATGTATTTAGCGATATTTTTCTGATATTACTAGGTTGCATCGCTTTTAACAGTGAAACGATTGACTGTGGGACTTAATTGAACTGATTTTGGACTTTGACCTTATAAATGTGATAAATGAGACAATTGGACTCCAAGAAATAACATTCTTCTTAATTTGACATGATTGCTGGAACTCAGCAATTACACTGGGCGCTGTGGTAGCGCTTTATTTAAAAATTTAGATAAATAAGTCATTTTTTACTGTGGGACCAATCCTAGCCGTTAGCGCGCGCTGAAGAAATAGAGACAGTTTCAAAAACTACATTTCATTGACTTTCTAACGGTATCAGTCCGTTTGAGTTACAACGGTTGCGTCACATATTCGTACCAACATGTATTTAGCGATATTTTTCTGATATTACTAGGTTGCATCGCTTTTAACAGTGAAACGATTGACTGTGGGACTTAATTGAACTGATTTTGGACTTTGACCTTATAAATGTGATAAATGAGACAATTGGACTCCAAGAAATAACATTCTTCTTAATTTGACATGATTGCTGGAACTCAGCAATTACACTGGGCGCTGTGGTAGCGCTTTATTTAAAAATTTAGATAAATAAGTCATTTTTTACTGTGGGACCAATCCTAGCCGTTAGCGCGCGCTGAAGAAATAGAGACAGTTTCAAAAACTACATTTCATTGACTTTCTAACGGTATCAGTCCGTTTGAGTTACAACGGTTGCGTCACATATTCGTACCAACATGTATTTAGCGATATTTTTCTGATATTACTAGGTTGCATCGCTTTTAACAGTGAAACGATTGACTGTGGGACTTAATTGAACTGATTTTGGACTTTGACCTTATAAATGTGATAAATGAGACAATTGGACTCCAAGAAATAACATTCTTCTTAATTTGACATGATTGCTGGAACTCAGCAATTACACTGGGCGCTGTGGTAGCGCTTTATTTAAAAATTTAGATAAATAAGTCATTTTTTACTGTGGGACCAATCCTAGCCGTTAGCGCGCGCTGAAGAAATAGAGACAGTTTCAAAAACTACATTTCATTGACTTTCTAACGGTATCAGTCCGTTTGAGTTACAACGGTTGCGTCACATATTCGTACCAACATGTATTTAGCGATATTTTTCTGATATTACTAGGTTGCATCGCTTTTAACAGTGAAACGATTGACTGTGGGACTTAATTGAACTGATTTTGGACTTTGACCTTATAAATGTGATAAATGAGACAATTGGACTCCAAGAAATAACATTCTTCTTAATTTGACATGATTGCTGGAACTCAGCAATTACACTGGGCGCTGTGGTAGCGCTTTATTTAAAAATTTAGATAAATAAGTCATTTTTTACTGTGGGACCAATCCTAGCCGTTAGCGCGCGCTGAAGAAATAGAGACAGTTTCAAAAACTACATTTCATTGACTTTCTAACGGTATCAGTCCGTTTGAGTTACAACGGTTGCGTCACATATTCGTACCAACATGTATTTAGCGATATTTTTCTGATATTACTAGGTTGCATCGCTTTTAACAGTGAAACGATTGACTGTGGGACTTAATTGAACTGATTTTGGACTTTGACCTTATAAATGTGATAAATGAGACAATTGGACTCCAAGAAATAACATTCTTCTTAATTTGACATGATTGCTGGAACTCAGCAATTACACTGGGCGCTGTGGTAGCGCTTTATTTAAAAATTTAGATAAATAAGTCATTTTTTACTGTGGGACCAATCCTAGCCGTTAGCGCGCGCTGAAGAAATAGAGACAGTTTCAAAAACTACATTTCATTGACTTTCTAACGGTATCAGTCCGTTTGAGTTACAACGGTTGCGTCACATATTCGTACCAACATGTATTTAGCGATATTTTTCTGATATTACTAGGTTGCATCGCTTTTAACAGTGAAACGATTGACTGTGGGACTTAATTGAACTGATTTTGGACTTTGACCTTATAAATGTGATAAATGAGACAATTGGACTCCAAGAAATAACATTCTTCTTAATTTGACATGATTGCTGGAACTCAGCAATTACACTGGGCGCTGTGGTAGCGCTTTATTTAAAAATTTAGATAAATAAGTCATTTTTTACTGTGGGACCAATCCTAGCCGTTAGCGCGCGCTGAAGAAATAGAGACAGTTTCAAAAACTACATTTCATTGACTTTCTAACGGTATCAGTCCGTTTGAGTTACAACGGTTGCGTCACATATTCGTACCAACATGTATTTAGCGATATTTTTCTGATATTACTAGGTTGCATCGCTTTTAACAGTGAAACGATTGACTGTGGGACTTAATTGAACTGATTTTGGACTTTGACCTTATAAATGTGATAAATGAGACAATTGGACTCCAAGAAATAACATTCTTCTTAATTTGACATGATTGCTGGAACTCAGCAATTACACTGGGCGCTGTGGTAGCGCTTTATTTAAAAATTTAGATAAATAAGTCATTTTTTACTGTGGGACCAATCCTAGCCGTTAGCGCGCGCTGAAGAAATAGAGACAGTTTCAAAAACTACATTTCATTGACTTTCTAACGGTATCAGTCCGTTTGAGTTACAACGGTTGCGTCACATATTCGTACCAACATGTATTTAGCGATATTTTTCTGATATTACTAGGTTGCATCGCTTTTAACAGTGAAACGATTGACTGTGGGACTTAATTGAACTGATTTTGGACTTTGACCTTATAAATGTGATAAATGAGACAATTGGACTCCAAGAAATAACATTCTTCTTAATTTGACATGATTGCTGGAACTCAGCAATTACACTGGGCGCTGTGGTAGCGCTTTATTTAAAAATTTAGATAAATAAGTCATTTTTTACTGTGGGACCAATCCTAGCCGTTAGCGCGCGCTGAAGAAATAGAGACAGTTTCAAAAACTACATTTCATTGACTTTCTAACGGTATCAGTCCGTTTGAGTTACAACGGTTGCGTCACATATTCGTACCAACATGTATTTAGCGATATTTTTCTGATATTACTAGGTTGCATCGCTTTTAACAGTGAAACGATTGACTGTGGGACTTAATTGAACTGATTTTGGACTTTGACCTTATAAATGTGATAAATGAGACAATTGGACTCCAAGAAATAACATTCTTCTTAATTTGACATGATTGCTGGAACTCAGCAATTACACTGGGCGCTGTGGTAGCGCTTTATTTAAAAATTTAGATAAATAAGTCATTTTTTACTGTGGGACCAATCCTAGCCGTTAGCGCGCGCTGAAGAAATAGAGACAGTTTCAAAAACTACATTTCATTGACTTTCTAACGGTATCAGTCCGTTTGAGTTACAACGGTTGCGTCACATATTCGTACCAACATGTATTTAGCGATATTTTTCTGATATTACTAGGTTGCATCGCTTTTAACAGTGAAACGATTGACTGTGGGACTTAATTGAACTGATTTTGGACTTTGACCTTATAAATGTGATAAATGAGACAATTGGACTCCAAGAAATAACATTCTTCTTAATTTGACATGATTGCTGGAACTCAGCAATTACACTGGGCGCTGTGGTAGCGCTTTATTTAAAAATTTAGATAAATAAGTCATTTTTTACTGTGGGACCAATCCTAGCCGTTAGCGCGCGCTGAAGAAATAGAGACAGTTTCAAAAACTACATTTCATTGACTTTCTAACGGTATCAGTCCGTTTGAGTTACAACGGTTGCGTCACATATTCGTACCAACATGTATTTAGCGATATTTTTCTGATATTACTAGGTTGCATCGCTTTTAACAGTGAAACGATTGACTGTGGGACTTAATTGAACTGATTTTGGACTTTGACCTTATAAATGTGATAAATGAGACAATTGGACTCCAAGAAATAACATTCTTCTTAATTTGACATGATTGCTGGAACTCAGCAATTACACTGGGCGCTGTGGTAGCGCTTTATTTAAAAATTTAGATAAATAAGTCATTTTTTACTGTGGGACCAATCCTAGCCGTTAGCGCGCGCTGAAGAAATAGAGACAGTTTCAAAAACTACATTTCATTGACTTTCTAACGGTATCAGTCCGTTTGAGTTACAACGGTTGCGTCACATATTCGTACCAACATGTATTTAGCGATATTTTTCTGATATTACTAGGTTGCATCGCTTTTAACAGTGAAACGATTGACTGTGGGACTTAATTGAACTGATTTTGGACTTTGACCTTATAAATGTGATAAATGAGACAATTGGACTCCAAGAAATAACATTCTTCTTAATTTGACATGATTGCTGGAACTCAGCAATTACACTGGGCGCTGTGGTAGCGCTTTATTTAAAAATTTAGATAAATAAGTCATTTTTTACTGTGGGACCAATCCTAGCCGTTAGCGCGCGCTGAAGAAATAGAGACAGTTTCAAAAACTACATTTCATTGACTTTCTAACGGTATCAGTCCGTTTGAGTTACAACGGTTGCGTCACATATTCGTACCAACATGTATTTAGCGATATTTTTCTGATATTACTAGGTTGCATCGCTTTTAACAGTGAAACGATTGACTGTGGGACTTAATTGAACTGATTTTGGACTTTGACCTTATAAATGTGATAAATGAGACAATTGGACTCCAAGAAATAACATTCTTCTTAATTTGACATGATTGCTGGAACTCAGCAATTACACTGGGCGCTGTGGTAGCGCTTTATTTAAAAATTTAGATAAATAAGTCATTTTTTACTGTGGGACCAATCCTAGCCGTTAGCGCGCGCTGAAGAAATAGAGACAGTTTCAAAAACTACATTTCATTGACTTTCTAACGGTATCAGTCCGTTTGAGTTACAACGGTTGCGTCACATATTCGTACCAACATGTATTTAGCGATATTTTTCTGATATTACTAGGTTGCATCGCTTTTAACAGTGAAACGATTGACTGTGGGACTTAATTGAACTGATTTTGGACTTTGACCTTATAAATGTGATAAATGAGACAATTGGACTCCAAGAAATAACATTCTTCTTAATTTGACATGATTGCTGGAACTCAGCAATTACACTGGGCGCTGTGGTAGCGCTTTATTTAAAAATTTAGATAAATAAGTCATTTTTTACTGTGGGACCAATCCTAGCCGTTAGCGCGCGCTGAAGAAATAGAGACAGTTTCAAAAACTACATTTCATTGACTTTCTAACGGTATCAGTCCGTTTGAGTTACAACGGTTGCGTCACATATTCGTACCAACATGTATTTAGCGATATTTTTCTGATATTACTAGGTTGCATCGCTTTTAACAGTGAAACGATTGACTGTGGGACTTAATTGAACTGATTTTGGACTTTGACCTTATAAATGTGATAAATGAGACAATTGGACTCCAAGAAATAACATTCTTCTTAATTTGACATGATTGCTGGAACTCAGCAATTACACTGGGCGCTGTGGTAGCGCTTTATTTAAAAATTTAGATAAATAAGTCATTTTTTACTGTGGGACCAATCCTAGCCGTTAGCGCGCGCTGAAGAAATAGAGACAGTTTCAAAAACTACATTTCATTGACTTTCTAACGGTATCAGTCCGTTTGAGTTACAACGGTTGCGTCACATATTCGTACCAACATGTATTTAGCGATATTTTTCTGATATTACTAGGTTGCATCGCTTTTAACAGTGAAACGATTGACTGTGGGACTTAATTGAACTGATTTTGGACTTTGACCTTATAAATGTGATAAATGAGACAATTGGACTCCAAGAAATAACATTCTTCTTAATTTGACATGATTGCTGGAACTCAGCAATTACACTGGGCGCTGTGGTAGCGCTTTATTTAAAAATTTAGATAAATAAGTCATTTTTTACTGTGGGACCAATCCTAGCCGTTAGCGCGCGCTGAAGAAATAGAGACAGTTTCAAAAACTACATTTCATTGACTTTCTAACGGTATCAGTCCGTTTGAGTTACAACGGTTGCGTCACATATTCGTACCAACATGTATTTAGCGATATTTTTCTGATATTACTAGGTTGCATCGCTTTTAACAGTGAAACGATTGACTGTGGGACTTAATTGAACTGATTTTGGACTTTGACCTTATAAATGTGATAAATGAGACAATTGGACTCCAAGAAATAACATTCTTCTTAATTTGACATGATTGCTGGAACTCAGCAATTACACTGGGCGCTGTGGTAGCGCTTTATTTAAAAATTTAGATAAATAAGTCATTTTTTACTGTGGGACCAATCCTAGCCGTTAGCGCGCGCTGAAGAAATAGAGACAGTTTCAAAAACTACATTTCATTGACTTTCTAACGGTATCAGTCCGTTTGAGTTACAACGGTTGCGTCACATATTCGTACCAACATGTATTTAGCGATATTTTTCTGATATTACTAGGTTGCATCGCTTTTAACAGTGAAACGATTGACTGTGGGACTTAATTGAACTGATTTTGGACTTTGACCTTATAAATGTGATAAATGAGACAATTGGACTCCAAGAAATAACATTCTTCTTAATTTGACATGATTGCTGGAACTCAGCAATTACACTGGGCGCTGTGGTAGCGCTTTATTTAAAAATTTAGATAAATAAGTCATTTTTTACTGTGGGACCAATCCTAGCCGTTAGCGCGCGCTGAAGAAATAGAGACAGTTTCAAAAACTACATTTCATTGACTTTCTAACGGTATCAGTCCGTTTGAGTTACAACGGTTGCGTCACATATTCGTACCAACATGTATTTAGCGATATTTTTCTGATATTACTAGGTTGCATCGCTTTTAACAGTGAAACGATTGACTGTGGGACTTAATTGAACTGATTTTGGACTTTGACCTTATAAATGTGATAAATGAGACAATTGGACTCCAAGAAATAACATTCTTCTTAATTTGACATGATTGCTGGAACTCAGCAATTACACTGGGCGCTGTGGTAGCGCTTTATTTAAAAATTTAGATAAATAAGTCATTTTTTACTGTGGGACCAATCCTAGCCGTTAGCGCGCGCTGAAGAAATAGAGACAGTTTCAAAAACTACATTTCATTGACTTTCTAACGGTATCAGTCCGTTTGAGTTACAACGGTTGCGTCACATATTCGTACCAACATGTATTTAGCGATATTTTTCTGATATTACTAGGTTGCATCGCTTTTAACAGTGAAACGATTGACTGTGGGACTTAATTGAACTGATTTTGGACTTTGACCTTATAAATGTGATAAATGAGACAATTGGACTCCAAGAAATAACATTCTTCTTAATTTGACATGATTGCTGGAACTCAGCAATTACACTGGGCGCTGTGGTAGCGCTTTATTTAAAAATTTAGATAAATAAGTCATTTTTTACTGTGGGACCAATCCTAGCCGTTAGCGCGCGCTGAAGAAATAGAGACAGTTTCAAAAACTACATTTCATTGACTTTCTAACGGTATCAGTCCGTTTGAGTTACAACGGTTGCGTCACATATTCGTACCAACATGTATTTAGCGATATTTTTCTGATATTACTAGGTTGCATCGCTTTTAACAGTGAAACGATTGACTGTGGGACTTAATTGAACTGATTTTGGACTTTGACCTTATAAATGTGATAAATGAGACAATTGGACTCCAAGAAATAACATTCTTCTTAATTTGACATGATTGCTGGAACTCAGCAATTACACTGGGCGCTGTGGTAGCGCTTTATTTAAAAATTTAGATAAATAAGTCATTTTTTACTGTGGGACCAATCCTAGCCGTTAGCGCGCGCTGAAGAAATAGAGACAGTTTCAAAAACTACATTTCATTGACTTTCTAACGGTATCAGTCCGTTTGAGTTACAACGGTTGCGTCACATATTCGTACCAACATGTATTTAGCGATATTTTTCTGATATTACTAGGTTGCATCGCTTTTAACAGTGAAACGATTGACTGTGGGACTTAATTGAACTGATTTTGGACTTTGACCTTATAAATGTGATAAATGAGACAATTGGACTCCAAGAAATAACATTCTTCTTAATTTGACATGATTGCTGGAACTCAGCAATTACACTGGGCGCTGTGGTAGCGCTTTATTTAAAAATTTAGATAAATAAGTCATTTTTTACTGTGGGACCAATCCTAGCCGTTAGCGCGCGCTGAAGAAATAGAGACAGTTTCAAAAACTACATTTCATTGACTTTCTAACGGTATCAGTCCGTTTGAGTTACAACGGTTGCGTCACATATTCGTACCAACATGTATTTAGCGATATTTTTCTGATATTACTAGGTTGCATCGCTTTTAACAGTGAAACGATTGACTGTGGGACTTAATTGAACTGATTTTGGACTTTGACCTTATAAATGTGATAAATGAGACAATTGGACTCCAAGAAATAACATTCTTCTTAATTTGACATGATTGCTGGAACTCAGCAATTACACTGGGCGCTGTGGTAGCGCTTTATTTAAAAATTTAGATAAATAAGTCATTTTTTACTGTGGGACCAATCCTAGCCGTTAGCGCGCGCTGAAGAAATAGAGACAGTTTCAAAAACTACATTTCATTGACTTTCTAACGGTATCAGTCCGTTTGAGTTACAACGGTTGCGTCACATATTCGTACCAACATGTATTTAGCGATATTTTTCTGATATTACTAGGTTGCATCGCTTTTAACAGTGAAACGATTGACTGTGGGACTTAATTGAACTGATTTTGGACTTTGACCTTATAAATGTGATAAATGAGACAATTGGACTCCAAGAAATAACATTCTTCTTAATTTGACATGATTGCTGGAACTCAGCAATTACACTGGGCGCTGTGGTAGCGCTTTATTTAAAAATTTAGATAAATAAGTCATTTTTTACTGTGGGACCAATCCTAGCCGTTAGCGCGCGCTGAAGAAATAGAGACAGTTTCAAAAACTACATTTCATTGACTTTCTAACGGTATCAGTCCGTTTGAGTTACAACGGTTGCGTCACATATTCGTACCAACATGTATTTAGCGATATTTTTCTGATATTACTAGGTTGCATCGCTTTTAACAGTGAAACGATTGACTGTGGGACTTAATTGAACTGATTTTGGACTTTGACCTTATAAATGTGATAAATGAGACAATTGGACTCCAAGAAATAACATTCTTCTTAATTTGACATGATTGCTGGAACTCAGCAATTACACTGGGCGCTGTGGTAGCGCTTTATTTAAAAATTTAGATAAATAAGTCATTTTTTACTGTGGGACCAATCCTAGCCGTTAGCGCGCGCTGAAGAAATAGAGACAGTTTCAAAAACTACATTTCATTGACTTTCTAACGGTATCAGTCCGTTTGAGTTACAACGGTTGCGTCACATATTCGTACCAACATGTATTTAGCGATATTTTTCTGATATTACTAGGTTGCATCGCTTTTAACAGTGAAACGATTGACTGTGGGACTTAATTGAACTGATTTTGGACTTTGACCTTATAAATGTGATAAATGAGACAATTGGACTCCAAGAAATAACATTCTTCTTAATTTGACATGATTGCTGGAACTCAGCAATTACACTGGGCGCTGTGGTAGCGCTTTATTTAAAAATTTAGATAAATAAGTCATTTTTTACTGTGGGACCAATCCTAGCCGTTAGCGCGCGCTGAAGAAATAGAGACAGTTTCAAAAACTACATTTCATTGACTTTCTAACGGTATCAGTCCGTTTGAGTTACAACGGTTGCGTCACATATTCGTACCAACATGTATTTAGCGATATTTTTCTGATATTACTAGGTTGCATCGCTTTTAACAGTGAAACGATTGACTGTGGGACTTAATTGAACTGATTTTGGACTTTGACCTTATAAATGTGATAAATGAGACAATTGGACTCCAAGAAATAACATTCTTCTTAATTTGACATGATTGCTGGAACTCAGCAATTACACTGGGCGCTGTGGTAGCGCTTTATTTAAAAATTTAGATAAATAAGTCATTTTTTACTGTGGGACCAATCCTAGCCGTTAGCGCGCGCTGAAGAAATAGAGACAGTTTCAAAAACTACATTTCATTGACTTTCTAACGGTATCAGTCCGTTTGAGTTACAACGGTTGCGTCACATATTCGTACCAACATGTATTTAGCGATATTTTTCTGATATTACTAGGTTGCATCGCTTTTAACAGTGAAACGATTGACTGTGGGACTTAATTGAACTGATTTTGGACTTTGACCTTATAAATGTGATAAATGAGACAATTGGACTCCAAGAAATAACATTCTTCTTAATTTGACATGATTGCTGGAACTCAGCAATTACACTGGGCGCTGTGGTAGCGCTTTATTTAAAAATTTAGATAAATAAGTCATTTTTTACTGTGGGACCAATCCTAGCCGTTAGCGCGCGCTGAAGAAATAGAGACAGTTTCAAAAACTACATTTCATTGACTTTCTAACGGTATCAGTCCGTTTGAGTTACAACGGTTGCGTCACATATTCGTACCAACATGTATTTAGCGATATTTTTCTGATATTACTAGGTTGCATCGCTTTTAACAGTGAAACGATTGACTGTGGGACTTAATTGAACTGATTTTGGACTTTGACCTTATAAATGTGATAAATGAGACAATTGGACTCCAAGAAATAACATTCTTCTTAATTTGACATGATTGCTGGAACTCAGCAATTACACTGGGCGCTGTGGTAGCGCTTTATTTAAAAATTTAGATAAATAAGTCATTTTTTACTGTGGGACCAATCCTAGCCGTTAGCGCGCGCTGAAGAAATAGAGACAGTTTCAAAAACTACATTTCATTGACTTTCTAACGGTATCAGTCCGTTTGAGTTACAACGGTTGCGTCACATATTCGTACCAACATGTATTTAGCGATATTTTTCTGATATTACTAGGTTGCATCGCTTTTAACAGTGAAACGATTGACTGTGGGACTTAATTGAACTGATTTTGGACTTTGACCTTATAAATGTGATAAATGAGACAATTGGACTCCAAGAAATAACATTCTTCTTAATTTGACATGATTGCTGGAACTCAGCAATTACACTGGGCGCTGTGGTAGCGCTTTATTTAAAAATTTAGATAAATAAGTCATTTTTTACTGTGGGACCAATCCTAGCCGTTAGCGCGCGCTGAAGAAATAGAGACAGTTTCAAAAACTACATTTCATTGACTTTCTAACGGTATCAGTCCGTTTGAGTTACAACGGTTGCGTCACATATTCGTACCAACATGTATTTAGCGATATTTTTCTGATATTACTAGGTTGCATCGCTTTTAACAGTGAAACGATTGACTGTGGGACTTAATTGAACTGATTTTGGACTTTGACCTTATAAATGTGATAAATGAGACAATTGGACTCCAAGAAATAACATTCTTCTTAATTTGACATGATTGCTGGAACTCAGCAATTACACTGGGCGCTGTGGTAGCGCTTTATTTAAAAATTTAGATAAATAAGTCATTTTTTACTGTGGGACCAATCCTAGCCGTTAGCGCGCGCTGAAGAAATAGAGACAGTTTCAAAAACTACATTTCATTGACTTTCTAACGGTATCAGTCCGTTTGAGTTACAACGGTTGCGTCACATATTCGTACCAACATGTATTTAGCGATATTTTTCTGATATTACTAGGTTGCATCGCTTTTAACAGTGAAACGATTGACTGTGGGACTTAATTGAACTGATTTTGGACTTTGACCTTATAAATGTGATAAATGAGACAATTGGACTCCAAGAAATAACATTCTTCTTAATTTGACATGATTGCTGGAACTCAGCAATTACACTGGGCGCTGTGGTAGCGCTTTATTTAAAAATTTAGATAAATAAGTCATTTTTCACTGTGGGACCAATCCTAGCCGTTAGCGCGCGCTGAAGAAATAGAGACAGTTTCAAAAACTACATTTCATTGACTTTCTAACGGTATCAGTCCGTTTGAGTTACAACGGTTGCGTCACATATTCGTACCAACATGTATTTAGCGATATTTTTCTGATATTACTAGGTTGCATCGCTTTTAACAGTGAAACGATTGACTGTGGGACTTAATTGAACTGATTTTGGACTTTGACCTTATAAATGTGATAAATGAGACAATTGGACTCCAAGAAATAACATTCTTCTTAATTTGACATGATTGCTGGAACTCAGCAATTACACTGGGCGCTGTGGTAGCGCTTTATTTAAAAATTTAGATAAATAAGTCATTTTTTACTGTGGGACCAATCCTAGCCGTTAGCGCGCGCTGAAGAAATAGAGACAGTTTCAAAAACTACATTTCATTGACTTTCTAACGGTATCAGTCCGTTTGAGTTACAACGGTTGCGTCACATATTCGTACCAACATGTATTTAGCGATATTTTTCTGATATTACTAGGTTGCATCGCTTTTAACAGTGAAACGATTGACTGTGGGACTTAATTGAACTGATTTTGGACTTTGACCTTATAAATGTGATAAATGAGACAATTGGACTCCAAGAAATAACATTCTTCTTAATTTGACATGATTGCTGGAACTCAGCAATTACACTGGGCGCTGTGGTAGCGCTTTATTTAAAAATTTAGATAAATAAGTCATTTTTCACTGTGGGACCAATCCTAGCCGTTAGCGCGCGCTGAAGAAATAGAGACAGTTTCAAAAACTACATTTCATTGACTTTCTAACGGTATCAGTCCGTTTGAGTTACAACGGTTGCGTCACATATTCGTACCAACATGTATTTAGCGATATTTTTCTGATATTACTAGGTTGCATCGCTTTTAACAGTGAAACGATTGACTGTGGGACTTAATTGAACTGATTTTGGACTTTGACCTTATAAATGTGATAAATGAGACAATTGGACTCCAAGAAATAACATTCTTCTTAATTTGACATGATTGCTGGAACTCAGCAATTACACTGGGCGCTGTGGTAGCGCTTTATTTAAAAATTTAGATAAATAAGTCATTTTTTCACTGTGGGACCAATCCTAGCCGTTAGCGCGCGCTGAAGAAATAGAGACAGTTTCAAAAACTACATTTCATTGACTTTCTAACGGTATCAGTCCGTTTGAGTTACAACGGTTGCGTCACATATTCGTACCAACATGTATTTAGCGATATTTTTCTGATATTACTAGGTTGCATCGCTTTTAACAGTGAAACGATTGACTGTGGGACTTAATTGAACTGATTTTGGACTTTGACCTTATAAATGTGATAAATGAGACAATTGGACTCCAAGAAATAACATTCTTCTTAATTTGACATGATTGCTGGAACTCAGCAATTACACTGGGCGCTGTGGTAGCGCTTTATTTAAAAATTTAGATAAATAAGTCATTTTTCACTGTGGGACCAATCCTAGCCGTTAGCGCGCGCTGAAGAAATAGAGACAGTTTCAAAAACTACATTTCATTGACTTTCTAACGGTATCAGTCCGTTTGAGTTACAACGGTTGCGTCACATATTCGTACCAACATGTATTTAGCGATATTTTTCTGATATTACTAGGTTGCATCGCTTTTAACAGTGAAACGATTGACTGTGGGACTTAATTGAACTGATTTTGGACTTTGACCTTATAAATGTGATAAATGAGACAATTGGACTCCAAGAAATAACATTCTTCTTAATTTGACATGATTGCTGGAACTCAGCAATTACACTGGGCGCTGTGGTAGCGCTTTATTTAAAAATTTAGATAAATAAGTCATTTTTCACTGTGGGACCAATCCTAGCCGTTAGCGCGCGCTGAAGAAATAGAGACAGTTTCAAAAACTACATTTCATTGACTTTCTAACGGTATCAGTCCGTTTGAGTTACAACGGTTGCGTCACATATTCGTACCAACATGTATTTAGCGATATTTTTCTGATATTACTAGGTTGCATCGCTTTTAACAGTGAAACGATTGACTGTGGGACTTAATTGAACTGATTTTGGACTTTGACCTTATAAATGTGATAAATGAGACAATTGGACTCCAAGAAATAACATTCTTCTTAATTTGACATGATTGCTGGAACTCAGCAATTACACTGGGCGCTGTGGTAGCGCTTTATTTAAAAATTTAGATAAATAAGTCATTTTTCACTGTGGGACCAATCCTAGCCGTTAGCGCGCGCTGAAGAAATAGAGACAGTTTCAAAAACTACATTTCATTGACTTTCTAACGGTATCAGTCCGTTTGAGTTACAACGGTTGCGTCACATATTCGTACCAACATGTATTTAGCGATATTTTTCTGATATTACTAGGTTGCATCGCTTTTAACAGTGAAACGATTGACTGTGGGACTTAATTGAACTGATTTTGGACTTTGACCTTATAAATGTGATAAATGAGACAATTGGACATCCAAGAAATAACATTCTTCTTAATTTGACATGATTGCTGGAACTCAGCAATACACTGGGCGCTGTGGTAGGTTTAATTTAAAATGTAGATAATAAGTCGTTTTTTACTGTGGACCAATCCGTAGCCGTTAGCGCCGCTGAAGAAATAGAGACAGTTTCACAACACACTTTCATTAGATTTTCTAACGGTATCAGTCCGTATTGATTACAACGGTTGCGTCACTATTCGTACCAACATGTATTTAGCGATTTTTTGATATTACTAGGTTGCATCGCTTTTAACAGTGAAACGATTGACTGTGGGACTTATTGAACTGATATTGACTTTGACCTTATAATGGATAAATATTGGATCAAGTTCTTCCGATTGCTGGAACCAGCAATTACACTGGGCGCTGAGTAGCGCTTTATTTAAAATTTAGTAAAAGTCATTTACTGTGGGACCAATTCAGCAGTATGAAGAAATAGAGACAGTTTCAAAAATACATTTCATTGACTTTCTAACGTATCAGTCCGTTGAGTACAACGGTTGCGTCACATATTCGTACCATGTATTTAGCGATATTTTTCTGATATTACTAGGTTGCATCGCTTTTAACAGTGAAACGATTGACTGTGGGACTTAATTGAACTGATTTTGGACTTTGACCTTATAAATGTGATAAATGAGACAATTGGACTCCAAGAAATAACATTCTTCTTAATTTGACATGATTGCTGGAACTCAGCAATTACACTGGGCGCTGTGGTAGCGCTTTATTTAAAAATTTAGATAAATAAGTCATTTTTCACTGTGGGACCAATCCTAGCCGTTAGCGCGCGCTGAAGAAATAGAGACAGTTTCAAAAACTACATTTCATTGACTTTCTAACGGTATCAGTCCGTTTGAGTTACAACGGTTGCGTCACATATTCGTACCAACATGTATTTAGCGATATTTTTCTGATATTACTAGGTTGCATCGCTTTTAACAGTGAAACGATTGACTGTGGGACTTAATTGAACTGATTTTGGACTTTGACCTTATAAATGTGATAAATGAGACAATTGGACTCCAAGAAATAACATTCTTCTTAATTTGACATGATTGCTGGAACTCAGCAATTACACTGGGCGCTGTGGTAGCGCTTTATTTAAAAATTTAGATAAATAAGTCATTTTTCACTGTGGGACCAATCCTAGCCGTTAGCGCGCGCTGAAGAAATAGAGACAGTTTCAAAAACTACATTTCATTGACTTTCTAACGGTATCAGTCCGTTTGAGTTACAACGGTTGCGTCACATATTCGTACCAACATGTATTTAGCGATATTTTTCTGATATTACTAGGTTGCATCGCTTTTAACAGTGAAACGATTGACTGTGGGACTTAATTGAACTGATTTTGGACTTTGACCTTATAAATGTGATAAATGAGACAATTGGACTCCAAGAAATAACATTCTTCTTAATTTGACATGATTGCTGGAACTCAGCAATTACACTGGGCGCTGTGGTAGCGCTTTATTTAAAAATTTAGATAAATAAGTCATTTTTTACTGTGGGACCAATCCTAGCCGTTAGCGCGCGCTGAAGAAATAGAGACAGTTTCAAAAACTACATTTCATTGACTTTCTAACGGTATCAGTCCGTTTGAGTTACAACGGTTGCGTCACATATTCGTACCAACATGTATTTAGCGATATTTTTCTGATATTACTAGGTTGCATCGCTTTTAACAGTGAAACGATTGACTGTGGGACTTAATTGAACTGATTTTGGACTTTGACCTTATAAATGTGATAAATGAGACAATTGGACTCCAAGAAATAACATTCTTCTTAATTTGACATGATTGCTGGAACTCAGCAATTACACTGGGCGCTGTGGTAGCGCTTTATTTAAAAATTTAGATAAATAAGTCATTTTTTACTGTGGGACCAATCCTAGCCGTTAGCGCGCGCTGAAGAAATAGAGACAGTTTCAAAAACTACATTTCATTGACTTTCTAACGGTATCAGTCCGTTTGAGTTACAACGGTTGCGTCACATATTCGTACCAACATGTATTTAGCGATATTTTTCTGATATTACTAGGTTGCATCGCTTTTAACAGTGAAACGATTGACTGTGGGACTTAATTGAACTGATTTTGGACTTTGACCTTATAAATGTGATAAATGAGACAATTGGACTCCAAGAAATAACATTCTTCTTAATTTGACATGATTGCTGGAACTCAGCAATTACACTGGGCGCTGTGGTAGCGCTTTATTTAAAAATTTAGATAAATAAGTCATTTTTCACTGTGGGACCAATCCTAGCCGTTAGCGCGCGCTGAAGAAATAGAGACAGTTTCAAAAACTACATTTCATTGACTTTCTAACGGTATCAGTCCGTTTGAGTTACAACGGTTGCGTCACATATTCGTACCAACATGTATTTAGCGATATTTTTCTGATATTACTAGGTTGCATCGCTTTTAACAGTGAAACGATTGACTGTGGGACTTAATTGAACTGATTTTGGACTTTGACCTTATAAATGTGATAAATGAGACAATTGGACTCCAAGAAATAACATTCTTCTTAATTTGACATGATTGCTGGAACTCAGCAATTACACTGGGCGCTGTGGTAGCGCTTTATTTAAAAATTTAGATAAATAAGTCATTTTTCACTGTGGGACCAATCCTAGCCGTTAGCGCGCGCTGAAGAAATAGAGACAGTTTCAAAAACTACATTTCATTGACTTTCTAACGGTATCAGTCCGTTTGAGTTACAACGGTTGCGTCACATATTCGTACCAACATGTATTTAGCGATATTTTTCTGATATTACTAGGTTGCATCGCTTTTAACAGTGAAACGATTGACTGTGGGACTTAATTGAACTGATTTTGGACTTTGACCTTATAAATGTGATAAATGAGACAATTGGACTCCAAGAAATAACATTCTTCTTAATTTGACATGATTGCTGGAACTCAGCAATTACACTGGGCGCTGTGGTAGCGCTTTATTTAAAAATTTAGATAAATAAGTCATTTTTCACTGTGGGACCAATCCTAGCCGTTAGCGCGCGCTGAAGAAATAGAGACAGTTTCAAAAACTACATTTCATTGACTTTCTAACGGTATCAGTCCGTTTGAGTTACAACGGTTGCGTCACATATTCGTACCAACATGTATTTAGCGATATTTTTCTGATATTACTAGGTTGCATCGCTTTTAACAGTGAAACGATTGACTGTGGGACTTAATTGAACTGATTTTGGACTTTGACCTTATAAATGTGATAAATGAGACAATTGGACTCCAAGAAATAACATTCTTCTTAATTTGACATGATTGCTGAACTCAGCAATTACACTGGGCGCTGTCGGTAGCGCTTTATTTAAAAATTTAGATAAATAAGTCATTTTTACTGTGGGACCAATCCTAGCCGTTAGCGCGCGCTGAAGAAATAGAGACAGTTTCAAAAACTACATTTCATGACTTTTCTAACGGTATCAGTCCGTTTGAGTTACAACGGTTGCGTCACATATTTCGTAGCCAACATGTATTTAGCGATATTTTTCTGATATTACTAGGTTGCATCGCTTTTACAGTGAAACGATTGACTGTGGGACTTAATTGAACTGATTTTGGACTTTGACCTTATAAATGTGATAAATGAGACAATTGGACTTCAAGAAATAACATTCTTCTTAAATTTGACATGATTGCTGGAACTCAGCAATTACACTGGGCGCTGTGTAGCGCTTTATTTAAAAATTTAGATAAATAAGTCATTTTTTCACTGTGGGACCAATCCTAGCCGTTAGCGCGCGCTGAAGAAATAGAGACAGTTTCAAAAACTACATTTCATTGACTTTCTAACGGTATCAGTCGTTTGAGTTACAACGGTTGCGTCACATATTCGTACCAACATGTATTTTAGCGATATTTTTCTGATATTACTAGGTTGCATCGCTTTTAACAGTGAAACGATTGACTGTGGGACTTAAATTGAACTGATTTTGGACTTTGAACCTTATAAATATGATAAATGAGACAATTGGACTCAAGAAATAACATTCTTCCTTAATTTGACATGATTGCTGGAACTCAGCAATTACACTGGGCGCTGTGGTAGCGCTTTAATTTAAAAATTTAGATAAATAAGTCATTTTCACTGTGGGACCAATCCTAGCCGTTAGCGCGCGCTGAAGAAATAGAGACAGTTTCAAAAACTACATTTCATTGACTTTCTAACGGTATCAGTCCGTTGAGTTACAACGGTTGCGTCACATATTCGTACCAACATGTATTTAGCGATATTTTCTGATATTACTAGGTTGCATCGCTTTTAACAGTGAAACGATTGACTGTGGGACTTAATTGAACTGATTTTGGACTTTGACCTTATAAATGTGATAAATGAGACAATTGGACTCCAAGAAATAACATTCTTCTTAATTTGACATGATTGCTGGAACTCAGCAATTACACTGGGCGCTGTGGTAGCGCTTTATTTAAAAATTTAGATAAATAAGTCATTTTTTACTGTGGGACCAATCCTAGCCGTTAGCGCGCGCTGAAGAAATAGAGACAGTTTCAAAAACTACATTTCATTGACTTTCTAACGGTATCAGTCCGTTTGAGTTACAACGGTTGCGTCACATATTCGTACCAACATGTATTTAGCGATATTTTTCTGATATTACTAGGTTGCATCGCTTTTAACAGTGAAACGATTGACTGTGGGACTTAATTGAACTGATTTTGGACTTTGACCTTATAAATGTGATAAATGAGACAATTGGACTCCAAGAAATAACATTCTTCTTAATTTGACATGATTGCTGGAACTCAGCAATTACACTGGGCGCTGTGGTAGCGCTTTATTTAAAAATTTAGATAAATAAGTCATTTTTTACTGTGGGACCAATCCTTGGAGTTAGCGCGCTGAAGAAATAGAGACAGTTTCAAAAACTACATTTCATTGACTTTCTAACGGTATCAGGCCGTTTGAGTTACAACGGTTGCGTCACATATTGGTACCAACATGTATTTAGCGATATTTTTCTGATATTACTCGGTTGCATCGCTTTTAACAGTGAAACGATTGACTGTGGGACTTAATTGAACTGATTTTGGACTTTGACCTTATAAATGTGATAAATGAGACAATTGGACTCCAAGAAATAACATTCTTCTTAATTTGACATGATTGCTGGAACTCAGCAATTACACTGGGCGCTGTGGTAGCGCTTTATTTAAAAATTTAGATAAATAAGTCATTTTTTACTGTGGACCAATCCTAGCGTTAGCGCGCGCTGAAGAAATAGAGACAGTTTCAAAAACTACATTTCATTGACTTTCTAACGGTATCAGTCCGTTTGAGTTACAACGGTTGCGTCACATATTCGTACCAACATGTATTTAGCGATATTTTTCTGATATTACTAGGTTGCATCGCTTTTAACAGTGAAACGATTGACTGTGGGACTTAATTGAACTGATTTTGGACTTTGACCTTATAAATGTGATAAATGAGACAATTGGACTCCAAGAAATAACATTCTTCTTAATTTGACATGATTGCTGGAACTCAGCAATTACACTGGGCGCTGTGGTAGCGCTTTATTTAAAAATTTAGATAAATAAGTCATTTTTTACTGTGGGACCAATCCTAGCCGTTAGCGCGCGCTGAAGAAATAGAGACAGTTTCAAAAACTACATTTCATTGACTTTCTAACGGTATCAGTCCGTTTGAGTTACAACGGTTGCGTCACATATTCGTACCAACATGTATTTAGCGATATTTTCTGATATTACTAGGTTGCATCGCTTTTAACAGTGAAACGATTGACTGTGGGACTTAATTGAACTGATTTTGGACTTTGACCTTATAAATGTGATAAATGAGACAATTGGACTCCAAGAAATAACATTCTTCTTAATTTGACATGATTGCTGGAACTCAGCAATTACACTGGGCGCTGTGGTAGCGCTTTATTTAAAAATTTAGATAAATAAGTCATTTTTTACTGTGGGACCAATCCTAGCCGTTAGCGCGCGCTGAAGAAATAGAGACAGTTTCAAAAACTACATTTCATTGACTTTCTAACGGTATCAGTCCGTTTGAGTTACAACGGTTGCGTCACATATTCGTACCAACATGTATTTAGCGATATTTTTCTGATATTACTAGGTTGCATCGCTTTTAACAGTGAAACGATTGACTGTGGGACTTAATTGAACTGATTTTGGACTTTGACCTTATAAATGTGATAAATGAGACAATTGGACTCCAAGAAATAACATTCTTCTTAATTTGACATGATTGCTGGAACTCAGCAATTACACTGGGCGCTGTGGTAGCGCTTTATTTAAAAATTTAGATAAATAAGTCATTTTTACTGTGGGACCAATCCTAGCCGTTAGCGCGCGCTGAAGAAATAGAGACAGTTTCAAAAACTACATTTCATTGACTTTCTAACGGTATCAGTCCGTTTGAGTTACAACGGTTGCGTCACATATTCGTACCAACATGTATTTAGCGATATTTTTCTGATATTACTAGGTTGCATCGCTTTTAACAGTGAAACGATTGACTGTGGGACTTAATTGAACTGATTTTGGACTTTGACCTTATAAATGTGATAAATGAGACAATTGGACTCCAAGAAATAACATTCTTCTTAATTTGACATGATTGCTGGAACTCAGCAATTACACTGGGCGCTGTGGTAGCGCTTTATTTAAAAATTTAGATAAATAAGTCATTTTTTACTGTGGGACCAATCCTAGCCGTTAGCGCGCTGAAGAAATAGAGACAGTTTCAAAAACTACATTTCATTGACTTTCTAACGGTATCAGTCCGTTTGAGTTACAACGGTTGCGTCACATATTCGTACCAACATGTATTTAGCGATATTTTTCTGATATTACTAGGTTGCATCGCTTTTAACAGTGAAACGATTGACTGTGGGACTTAATTGAACTGATTTTGGACTTTGACCTTATAAATGTGATAAATGAGACAATTGGACTCCAAGAAATAACATTCTTCTTAATTTGACATGATTGCTGGAACTCAGCAATTACACTGGGCGCTGTGGTAGCGCTTTATTTAAAAATTTAGATAAATAAGTCATTTTTACTGTGGGACCAATCCTAGCCGTTAGCGCGCGCTGAAGAAATAGAGACAGTTTCAAAAACTACATTTCATTGACTTTCTAACGGTATCAGTCCGTTTGAGTTACAACGGTTGCGTCACATATTCGTACCAACATGTATTTAGCGATATTTTTCTGATATTACTAGGTTGCATCGCTTTTAACAGTGAAACGATTGACTGTGGGACTTAATTGAACTGATTTTGGACTTTGACCTTATAAATGTGATAAATGAGACAATTGGACTCCAAGAAATAACATTCTTCTTAATTTGACATGATTGCTGGAACTCAGCAATTACACTGGGCGCTGTGGTAGCGCTTTATTTAAAAATTTAGATAAATAAGTCATTTTTACTGTGGGACCAATCCTAGCCGTTAGCGCGCGCTGAAGAAATAGAGACAGTTTCAAAAACTACATTTCATTGACTTTCTAACGGTATCAGTCCGTTTGAGTTACAACGGTTGCGTCACATATTCGTACCAACATGTATTTAGCGATATTTTTCTGATATTACTAGGTTGCATCGCTTTTAACAGTGAAACGATTGACTGTGGGACTTAATTGAACTGATTTTGGACTTTGACCTTATAAATGTGATAAATGAGACAATTGGACTCCAAGAAATAACATTCTTCTTAATTTGACATGATTGCTGGAACTCAGCAATTACACTGGGCGCTGTGGTAGCGCTTTATTTAAAAATTTAGATAAATAAGTCATTTTTTACTGTGGGACCAATCCTAGCCGTTAGCGCGCGCTGAAGAAATAGAGACAGTTTCAAAAACTACATTTCATTGACTTTCTAACGGTATCAGTCCGTTTGAGTTACAACGGTTGCGTCACATATTCGTACCAACATGTATTTAGCGATATTTTTCTGATATTACTAGGTTGCATCGCTTTTAACAGTGAAACGATTGACTGTGGGACTTAATTGAACTGATTTTGGACTTTGACCTTATAAATGTGATAAATGAGACAATTGGACTCCAAGAAATAACATTCTTCTTAATTTGACATGATTGCTGGAACTCAGCAATTACACTGGGCGCTGTGGTAGCGCTTTATTTAAAAATTTAGATAAATAAGTCATTTTTTACTGTGGGACCAATCCTAGCCGTTAGCGCGCGCTGAAGAAATAGAGACAGTTTCAAAAACTACATTTCATTGACTTTCTAACGGTATCAGTCCGTTTGAGTTACAACGGTTGCGTCACATATTCGTACCAACATGTATTTAGCGATATTTTTCTGATATTACTAGGTTGCATCGCTTTTAACAGTGAAACGATTGACTGTGGGACTTAATTGAACTGATTTTGGACTTTGACCTTATAAATGTGATAAATGAGACAATTGGACTCCAAGAAATAACATTCTTCTTAATTTGACATGATTGCTGGAACTCAGCAATTACACTGGGCGCTGTGGTAGCGCTTTATTTAAAAATTTAGATAAATAAGTCATTTTTACTGTGGGACCAATCCTAGCCGTTAGCGCGCGCTGAAGAAATAGAGACAGTTTCAAAAACTACATTTCATTGACTTTCTAACGGTATCAGTCCGTTTGAGTTACAACGGTTGCGTCACATATTCGTAACATGTATTTAGCGATATTTTTCTGATATTACTAGGTTGCATCGCTTTTAACAGTGAAACGATTGACTGTGGGACTTAATTGAACTGATTTTGGACTTTGACCTTATAAATGTGATAAATGAGACAATTGGATCCAAGAAATAACATTCTTCTTAATTTGACATGATTGCTGGAACTCAGCAATTACACTGGGGCTTGGTAGCGCTTTTTTAAAAATTTAGATAAATAAGTCATTTTTTACTGTGGGACCAATCCTAGCCGTTAGCGCGCGCTGAAGAAATAGAGACAGTTTCAAAACTACATTTCATTGACTTTCTAACGGTATC
>JASGCC010002738.1:0-27066 GCA_030067915.1 Hydractinia echinata
CCCAGGGAGTAAACTCATTTCCCGAACGATTTTTAAAATTATTTTTTCACCACTAAAACCATGAGACTTGTAGTTTTCAAAAATGTTTTCATTTTGATGAGACGCCGAATGAAAGCAGTTTAATCGCCGGCAACCGAAAACCCCGATTTCCCTAAATCCCGGCTCGCCCGTATAGTCGAATGTATACAAAGAAAGTACCCAGGGAGTAAACTCATTTCCGAACGATTTTTAAAATTATTTTTTCACCACTAAAACCATGAGACTTGTAGTTTTCAAAAATGTTTTCATTTTTGATGAGACGCCGAATGAAACAGTTTAATCCCGGCAACCGAAAACCCCGATTTCCCGTAAATCCCGGGCTCGCCCGTATAGTCGAATGTATACAAAGAAAGTACCCAGGGAGTAAACTCATTTCCCGAACGATTTTTAAAATTATTTTTTCACCACTAAAACCCATGAGACTTGTAGTTTTCAAAAATATTTTCATTTTGATGAGACGCCGAATGAAACAGTTTAATCTCCGGCAACCGAAAACCCCGATTTCCCGTAAATCGGGCTCTGCCCGTATAGTCGAATGTATACAAAGAAAGTACCCAGGGAGTAAACTCATTTCCCGAACGATTTTTAAAATTATTTTTTCACCACTAAAACCATGAGACTTGTAGTTTTCAAAAATATTTTCATTTTTGATGAGACGCCGAATGAAACAGTTTAATCTCCGGCAACCGAAAACCCGCGATTTCCCGTAAATCCTCCCGTATAGTCGAATGTATACAAAGAAAGTACCCAGGGAGTAAACTCATTTCCCGAACGATTTTTAAAATTATTTTTCACCACTAAAACCCATGAGACTTGTAGTTTTCAAAAATATTTTCATTTTTGATGAGACGCCGAATGAAACAGTTTAATCTCCGGCAACCGAAAACCCGCGATTTCCCGTAAATCCGGGCTCGCCTATAGTCGAATGTATACAAAGAAAGTACCCAGGGAGTAAACTCATTTCCCGAACGATTTTTAAAATTATTTTTTCACCACTAAAACCATGAGACTTGTAGTTTTCAAAAATGTTTTCATTTTTGATGAGACGCCGAATGAAACAGTTTAATCTCCGGCAACCGAAAACCCCGATTTCCCGTAAATCCGGCTCGCCCGTATAGTCGAATGTATACAAAGAAAGTACCCAGGGAGTAAACTCATTTCCCGAACGATTTTTAAAATTATTTTTTCACCACTAAAACTCATGAGACTTGTAGTTTTCAAAAATATTTTCATTTTTGATGAGACGCCGAATGAAAGCAGTTTAATCTCCGGCAACCGAAAACCCGCGATTTCCCGTAAATCCCGTATAGTCGAATGTATACAAAGAAAGTACCCAGGGAGTAAACTCATTTCCCGAACGATTTTTAAAATTTTTTCACCACTAAAACTCCATGAGACTTGTAGTTTTCAAAAATGTTTTCATTTTTGATGAGACGCCGAATGAAACAGTTTAATCTCCGGCAACCGAAAACCGCGATTTCCCGTAAATCCGGGCTCGCCCGTATAGTCGAATGTATACAAAGAAAGTACCCAGGGAGTAAACTCATTTCCCGAACGATTTTTAAAATTATTTTTTCACCACTAAAACCCATGAGACTTGTAGTTTTCAAAAATGTTTTCATTTTTGATGAGACGCCGAATGAAACAGTTTAATCCCGGCAACCGAAAACCCCGATTTCCCGTAAATCCCGGGCTCGGCCCGTATAGTCGAATGTATACAAAGAAAGTACCCAGGGAGTAAACTCATTTCCCGAACGATTTTTAAAATTATTTTTTCACCACTAAAACCATGAGACTTGTAGTTTTCAAAAATGTTTTCATTTTTGAGACGCCGAATGAAACAGTTTAATCTCCGGCAACCGAAAACCCGCGATTTCCCGTAAATCCCGGGCTCGGCCCGTATAGTCGAATGTATACAAAGAAAGTACCCAGGGAGTAAACTCATTTCCCGAACGATTTTTAAAATTATTTTTTCACCACTAAAACCATGAGACTTGTAGTTTTCAAAAATGTTTTCATTTTTGATGAGACGCCGAATGAAAGCAGTTTAATCTCCGGCAACCGAAAACCCCGATTTCCCGTAAATCCCGGCTCGGCCCGTATAGTCGAATGTATACAAAGAAAGTACCCAGGGAGTAAACTCATTTCCCGAACGATTTTTAAAATTATTTTTTCACCACTAAAACCATGAGACTTGTAGTTTTCAAAAATGTTTTCATTTTTGAGAGACGCCGAATGAAACAGTTTAATCTCCGGCAACCGAAAACCCGCGATTTCCCGTAAATCCGGGCTCGGCCCGTATAGTCGAATGTATACAAAGAAAGTACCCAGGGAGTAAACTCATTTCCCGAACGATTTTTAAAATTATTTTTTCACCACTAAAACCATGAGACTTGTAGTTTTCAAAAATATTTTTTTTTGATGAGACGCCGAATGAAACAGTTTAATCTCCGGCAACCGAAAACCCCGATTTCCCTAAATCCGGGCTCGCCCGTATAGTCGAATGTATACAAAGAAAGTACCCAGGGAGTAAACTCATTTCCCGAACGATTTTTAAAATTATTTTTTCACCACTAAAACCATGAGACTTGTAGTTTTCAAAAATATTTTCATTTTTGATGAGACGCCGAATGAAACAGTTTAATCTCCGGCAACCGAAAACCCGCGATTTCCCGTAAATCCGGGCTATAGTCGAATGTATACAAAGAAAGTACCCAGGGAGTAAACTCATTTCCCGAACGATTTTTAAAATTATTTTTTCACCACTAAAACCATGAGACTTGTAGTTTTCAAAAATATTTTCATTTTTGATGAGACGCCGAATGAAACAGTTTAATCTCCGGCAACCGAAAACCCGCGATTTCCCGTAAATCCCGGGCTCGGCCCGTATAGTCGAATGTATACAAAGAAAGTACCCAGGGAGTAAACTCATTTCCCGAACGATTTTTAAAATTATTTTTTCACCACTAAAACCATGAGACTTGTAGTTTTCAAAAATGTTTTCATTTTTGATGAGACGCCGAATGAAAGCAGTTTAATCTCCGGCAACCGAAAACCCGCGATTTCCCGTAAATCCCGGGCTCGCCCGTATAGTCGAATGTATACAAAGAAAGTACCCAGGGAGTAAACTCATTTCCCGAACGATTTTTAAAATTATTTTTTCACCACTAAAACCCATGAGACTTGTAGTTTTCAAAAATATTTTCATTTTTGATGAGACGCCGAATGAAACAGTTTAATCTCCGGCAACCGAAAACCCGCGATTTCCCGTAAATCCCGTATAGTCGAATGTATACAAAGAAAGTACCCAGGGAGTAAACTCATTTCCCGAACGATTTTTAAAATTATTTTTTCACCACTAAAACCCATGAGACTTGTAGTTTTCAAAAATGTTTTCATTTTTGATGAGACGCCGAATGAAACAGTTTAATCTCCGGCAACCGAAAACCCGCGATTTCCCGTAAATCCCGGGCTCGCCCGTATAGTGAATGTATACAAAGAAAGTACCCAGGGAGTAAACTCATTTCCCGAACGATTTTTAAAATTATTTTTTCACCACTAAAACCATGAGACTTGTAGTTTTCAAAAATGTTTTCATTTTTGATGAGACGCCGAATGAAACAGTTTAATCTCCGGCAACCGAAAACCCCGATTTCCCGTAAATCCCGGGCTCGCCCGTATAGTCGAATGTATACAAAGAAAGTACCCAGGGAGTAAACTCATTTCCCGAACGATTTTTAAAATTATTTTTTCACCACTAAAACCATGAGACTTGTAGTTTTCAAAAATGTTTTCATTTTTGATGAGACGCCGAATGAAACAGTTTAATCCCGGCAACCGAAAACCCGCGATTTCCCGTAAATCCCGGGCTCGCCCGTATAGTCGAATGTATACAAAGAAAGTACCCAGGGAGTAAACTCATTTCCCGAACGATTTTTAAAATTATTTTTTCACCACTAAAACCATGAGACTTGTAGTTTTCAAAAATGTTTTCATTTTTGATGAGACGCCGAATGAAACAGTTTAATCTCCGGCAACCGAAAACCCCGATTTCCCGTAAATCCCGGGCTCGCCCGTATAGTCGAATGTATACAAAGAAAGTACCCAGGGAGTAAACTCATTTCCCGAACGATTTTTAAAATTATTTTTTCACCACTAAAACCATGAGACTTGTAGTTTTCAAAAATGTTTTCATTTTTGATGAGACGCCGAATGAAACAGTTTAATCTCCGGCAACCGAAAACCCGCGATTTCCCGTAAATCCGGGCTCGCCCGTATAGTCGAATGTATACAAAGAAAGTACCCAGGGAGTAAACTCATTTCCCGAACGATTTTTAAAATTATTTTTTCACCACTAAAACCATGAGACTTGTAGTTTTCAAAAATGTTTTCATTTTTGATGAGACGCCGAATGAAACAGTTTAATCTCCGGCAACCGAAAACCCCGATTTCCCGTAAATCCCGGCTCGCCCGTATAGTCGAATGTATACAAAGAAAGTACCCAGGGAGTAAACTCATTTCCCGAACGATTTTTAAAATTATTTTTTCACCACTAAAACCATGAGACTTGTAGTTTTCAAAAATGTTTTCATTTTTGATGAGACGCCGAATGAAACAGTTTAATCTCCGGCAACCGAAAACCCGCGATTTCCCGTAAATCCGGGCTCGCCCGTATAGTCGAATGTATACAAAGAAAGTACCCAGGGAGTAAACTCATTTCCCGAACGATTTTTAAAATTATTTTTTCACCACTAAAACCCATGAGACTTGTAGTTTTCAAAAATTTTCATTTTTGATGAGACGCCGAATGAAACAGTTTAATCTCCGGCAACCGAAAACCCGCGATTTCCCGTAAATCCCGGGCTCGCCCGTATAGTCGAATGTATACAAAGAAAGTACCCAGGGAGTAAACTCATTTCCCGAACGATTTTTAAAATTATTTTTTCACCACTAAAACCATGAGACTTGTAGTTTTCAAAAATGTTTTCATTTTTGATGAGACGCCGAATGAAAGCAGTTTAATCTCCGGCAACCGAAAACCCCGATTTCCCTAAATCCCGCTCTGCCCGTATAGTCGAATGTATACAAAGAAAGTACCCAGGGAGTAAACTCATTTCCCGAACGATTTTTAAAATTATTTTTTCACCACTAAAACCATGAGACTTGTAGTTTTCAAAAATGTTTTCATTTTTGATGAGACGCCGAATGAAACAGTTTAATCTCCGGCAACCGAAAACCGCGATTTCCCGTAAATCCGGGCTCGCCCGTATAGTCGAATGTATACAAAGAAAGTACCCAGGGAGTAAACTCATTTCCCGAACGATTTTTAAAATTATTTTTTCACCACTAAAACCATGAGACTTGCAGTTTTCAAAAATATTTTCATTTTTGATGAGACGCCGAATGAAACAGTTTAATCTCCGGCAACCGAAAACCCCGATTTCCCGTAAATCCGGGCTCGCCCGTATAGTCGAATGTATACAAAGAAAGTACCCAGGGAGTAAACTCATTTCCCGAACGATTTTTAAAATTATTTTTTCACCACTAAAACCATGAGACTTGTAGTTTTCAAAAATATTTTCATTTTTGATGAGACGCCGAATGAAACAGTTTAATCTCCGGCAACCGAAAACCCGCGATTTCCCGTAAATCCGGGCTCGCCCGTATAGTCGAATGTATACAAAGAAAGTACCCAGGGAGTAAACTCATTTCCGAACGATTTTTAAAA
Source organism: Hydractinia echinata (assembly GCA_030067915.1). NCBI lineage: Eukaryota > Metazoa > Cnidaria > Hydrozoa > Anthoathecata > Hydractiniidae > Hydractinia > Hydractinia echinata. The sequence goes on from JASGCC010002738.1 coordinate 5,768, forward strand.
TTATTTTTTCACCACTAAAACCATGAGACTTGTAGTTTTCAAAAATGTTTTCATTTTTGATGAGACGCCGAATGAAAGCAGTTTAATCTCCGGCAACCGAAAACCCGCGATTTCCCGTAAATCCCGGGCTCGCCCGTATAGTCGAATGTATACAAAGAAAGTACCCAGGGAGTAAACTCATTTCCCGAACGATTTTTAAAATTATTTTTTCACCACTAAAACCATGAGACTTGTAGTTTTCAAAAATGTTTTCATTTTTGATGAGACGCCGAATGAAAGCAGTTTAATCTCCGGCAACCGAAAACCCCGATTTCCCGTAAATCCCGCTCGCCCGTATAGTCGAATGTATACAAAGAAAGTACCCAGGGAGTAAACTCATTTCCCGAACGATTTTTAAAATTATTTTTTCACCACTAAAACCATGAGACTTGTAGTTTTCAAAAATGTTTTCATTTTTGATGAGACGCCGAATGAAAGCAGTTTAATCTCCGGCAACCGAAAACCCGCGATTTCCCGTAAATCCCGGGCTCGCCCGTATAGTCGAATGTATACAAAGAAAGTACCCAGGGAGTAAACTCATTTCCCGAACGATTTTTAAAATTATTTTTTCACCACTAAAACCATGAGACTTGTAGTTTTCAAAAATGTTTTCATTTTTGATGAGACGCCGAATGAAAGCAGTTTAATCCCGGCAACCGAAAACCCCGATTTCCCGTAAATCCCGGCTCGCCGTATAGTCGAATGTATACAAAGAAAGTACCCAGGGAGTAAACTCATTTCCCGAACGATTTTTAAAATTATTTTTTCACCACTAAAACCATGAGACTTGTAGTTTTCAAAAATTTTTCATTTTTGATGAGACGCCGAATGAAACAGTTTAATCTCCGGAACCGAAAACCCGCGATTTCCCGTAAATCCCGGGCTCGCCCGTATAGTCGAATGTATACAAAGAAAGTACCCAGGGAGTAAACTCATTTCCCGAACGATTTTTAAAATTATTTTTTCACCACTAAAACCCATGAGACTTGTAGTTTTCAAAAATATTTTCATTTTTGATGAGACGCCGAATGAAACAGTTTAATCTCCGGCAACCGAAAACCCCGATTTCCCGTAAATCGGGCTCCCGTATAGTCGAATGTATACAAAGAAAGTACCCAGGGAGTAAACTCATTTCCCGAACGATTTTTAAAATTATTTTTTCACCACTAAAACCATGAGACTTGTAGTTTTCAAAATATTTTCATTTTTGATGAGACGCCGAATGAAACAGTTTAATCTCCGGAACCGAAAACCCGCGATTTCCCGTAAATCCGGGCTCGCCCGTATAGTCGAATGTATACAAAGAAAGTACCCAGGGAGTAAACTCATTTCCCGAACGATTTTTAAAATTATTTTTTCACCACTAAAACCATGAGACTTGTAGTTTTCAAAAATGTTTTCATTTTTGATGAGACGCCGAATGAAAGCAGTTTAATCTCCGGCAACCGAAAACCCGCGATTTCCCGTAAATCCCGGGCTCGCCCGTATAGTCGAATGTATACAAAGAAAGTACCCAGGGAGTAAACTCATTTCCGAACGATTTTTAAAATTATTTTTTCACCACTAAAACCATGAGACTTGTAGTTTTCAAAAATGTTTTCATTTTTGATGAGACGCCGAATGAAAGTTTAATCTCCGGCAACCGAAAACCCCGATTTCCCGTAAATCCCGGCTCGCCCGTATAGTCGAATGTATACAAAGAAAGTACCCAGGGAGTAAACTCATTTCCCGAACGATTTTTAAAATTTTTTCCACACTAAAACCATGAGACTTGTAGTTTTCAAAAATGTTTTCATTTTTGATGAGACGCCGAATGAAAGCAGTTTAATCTCCGGCAACCGAAAACCCGCGATTTCCCGTAAATCCCGGGCTCGCCCGTATAGTCGAATGTATACAAAGAAAGTACCCAGGGAGTAAACTCATTTCCCGAACGATTTTTAAAATTATTTTTTCACCACTAAAACCATGAGACTTGTAGTTTTCAAAAATGTTTTCATTTTTGATGAGACGCCGAATGAAACAGTTTAATCTCCGGCAACCGAAAACCCCGATTTCCCGTAAATCCCGGCTCGCCCGTATAGTCGAATGTATACAAAGAAAGTACCCAGGGAGTAAACTCATTTCCCGAACGATTTTTAAAATTATTTTTTCACCACTAAAACCATGAGACTTGTAGTTTTCAAAAATTTTTCATTTTTGATGAGACGCCGAATGAAACAGTTTAATCTCCGGCAACCGAAAACCCGCGATTTCCCGTAAATCCGGGCTCGCCCGTATAGTCGAATGTATACAAAGAAAGTACCCAGGGAGTAAACTCATTTCCCGAACGATTTTTAAAATTATTTTTTCACCACTAAAACCCATGAGACTTGTAGTTTTCAAAAATATTTTCATTTTTGATGAGACGCCGAATGAAACAGTTTAATCTCCGGCAACCGAAAACCCGATTTCCCGTAAATCCGGGCTCGCCGTATAGTCGAATGTATACAAAGAAAGTACCCAGGGAGTAAACTCATTTCCCGAACGATTTTTAAAATTATTTTTTCACCACTAAAACCCATGAGACTTGTAGTTTTCAAAAATATTTTCATTTTTGATGAGACGCCGAATGAAAGTTTAATCTCCGGCAACCGAAAACCGCGATTTCCCGTAAATCCCGTATAGTCGAATGTATACAAAGAAAGTACCCAGGGAGTAAACTCATTTCCCGAACGATTTTTAAAATTATTTTTTCACCACTAAAACCATGAGACTTGTAGTTTTCAAAAATGTTTTCATTTTTGATGAGACGCCGAATGAAAGCAGTTTAATCCGGCAACCGAAAACCCCGATTTCCCTAAATCCCGGGCTCGCCCGTATAGTCGAATGTATACAAAGAAAGTACCCAGGGAGTAAACTCATTTCCCGAACGATTTTTAAAATTATTTTTTCACCACTAAAACCATGAGACTTGTAGTTTTCAAAAATGTTTTCATTTTTGATGAGACGCCGAATGAAACAGTTTAATCTCCGGCAACCGAAAACCGCGATTTCCCGTAAATCCCGGGCTCGCCCGTATAGTCGAATGTATACAAAGAAAGTACCCAGGGAGTAAACTCATTTCCCGAACGATTTTTAAAATTATTTTTTCACCACTAAAATCCATGAGACTTGTAGTTTTCAAAAATGTTTTCATTTTTGATGAGACGCTGAATGAAAGCAGTTTAATCACCGGCAACCGAAAACCCCCGATTTCCCCTAAATCCCGCGCTCTGCCCGTATAGTCGAATGTATACAAAGAAAGTACCCAGGGAGTAAACTCATTTCCCGAACGATTTTTAAAATTATTTTTTCACCACTAAAACCCATGAGACTTGTAGTTTTCAAAAATGTTTTCATTTTTGATGAGACGCCGAATGAAACAGTTTAATCTCCGGCAACCGAAAACCCGCGATTTCCCGTAAATCCCGGGCTCGGCCCGTATAGTCGAATGTATACAAAGAAAGTACCCAGGGAGTAAACTCATTTCCCGAACGATTTTTAAAATTATTTTTTCACCACTAAAACCATGAGACTTAGTTTTCAAAAATATTTTCATTTTTGATGAGACGCCGAATGAAACAGTTTAATCTCCGGAACCGAAAACCCCGATTTCCCGTAAATCCGGGCTCGCCCGTATAGTCGAATGTATACAAAGAAAGTACCCAGGGAGTAAACTCATTTCCCGAACGATTTTTAAAATTATTTTTTCACCACTAAAACCATGAGACTTGTAGTTTTCAAAAATATTTTCATTTTTGATGAGACGCCGAATGAAACAGTTTAATCTCCGGCAACCGAAAACCCGCGATTTCCCGTAAATCCGGGCTCGGCCCGTATAGTCGAATGTATACAAAGAAAGTACCCAGGGAGTAAACTCATTTCCCGAACGATTTTTAAAATTATTTTTTCACCACTAAAACCATGAGACTTGTAGTTTTCAAAAATGTTTCATTTTTGATGAGACGCCGAATGAAAGCAGTTTAATCTCCGGCAACCGAAAACCCGATTTCCCGTAAATCCCGGGCTCGCCCGTATAGTCGAATGTATACAAAGAAAGTACCCAGGGAGTAAACTCATTTCCGAACGATTTTTAAAATTATTTTTTCACCACTAAAACCATGAGACTTGTAGTTTTCAAAAATGTTTTCATTTTTGATGAGACGCCGAATGAAACAGTTTAATCTCCGGCAACCGAAAACCCCGATTTCCCTAAATCCCGGCTCGCCCGTATAGTCGAATGTATACAAAGAAGTACCCAGGGAGTAAACTCATTTCCCGAACGATTTTTAAAATTATTTTTTCACCACTAAAACCCATGAGACTTGTAGTTTTCAAAAATATTTTCATTTTTGATGAGACGCCGAATGAAACAGTTTAATCTCCGGCAACCGAAAACCCGCGATTTCCCGTAAATCCCGGGCTCGCCCGTATAGTCGAATGTATACAAAGAAAGTACCCAGGGAGTAAACTCATTTCCCGAACGATTTTTAAAATTATTTTTTCACCACTAAAACCATGAGACTTGTAGTTTTCAAAAATATTTTCATTTTTGATGAGACGCCGAATGAAACAGTTTAATCTCCGGAACCGAAAACCCGCGATTTCCCGTAAATCCGGGCTCCCGTATAGTCGAATGTATACAAAGAAAGTACCCAGGGAGTAAACTCATTTCCCGAACGATTTTTAAAATTATTTTTTCACCACTAAAACCATGAGACTTGTAGTTTTCAAAAATTTTCATTTTTGATGAGACGCCGAATGAAAGCAGTTTAATCTCCGGCAACCGAAAACCCGCGATTTCCCGTAAATCCGGGCTCGCCCGTATAGTCGAATGTATACAAAGAAAGTACCCAGGGAGTAAACTCATTTCCCGAACGATTTTTAAAATTATTTTTTCACCACTAAAACCATGAGACTTGTAGTTTTCAAAAATATTTTCATTTTTGATGAGACGCCGAATGAAACAGTTTAATCTCCGGAACCGAAAACCCCGATTTCCCGTAAATCCGGGCTCGCCCGTATAGTCGAATGTATACAAAGAAAGTACCCAGGGAGTAAACTCATTTCCCGAACGATTTTTAAAATTATTTTTTCACCACTAAAACCCATGAGACTTGTAGTTTTCAAAAATGTTTTCATTTTTGATGAGACGCCGAATGAAAGCAGTTTAATCTCCGGCAACCGAAAACCGCGATTTCCCGTAAATCCCGTATAGTCGAATGTATACAAAGAAAGTACCCAGGGAGTAAACTCATTTCCCGAACGATTTTTAAAATTATTTTTTCACCACTAAAACCATGAGACTTGTAGTTTTCAAAAATATTTTCATTTTTGATGAGACGCCGAATGAAACAGTTTAATCTCCGGCAACCGAAAACCCGCGATTTCCCGTAAATCCCGGGCTCGCCCGTATAGTCGAATGTATACAAAGAAAGTACAGGGAGTAAACTCATTTCCCGAACGATTTTTAAAATTATTTTTTCACCACTAAAACCATGAGACTTGTAGTTTTCAAAAATGTTTTCATTTTTGATGAGACGCCGAATGAAACAGTTTAATCTCCGGCAACCGAAAACCCGCGATTTCCCGTAAATCCCGGGCTCGGCCCGTATAGTCGAATGTATACAAAGAAAGTACCCAGGGAGTAAACTCATTTCCCGAACGATTTTTAAAATTATTTTTTCACCACTAAAACCCATGAGACTTGTAGTTTTCAAAAATATTTTCATTTTTGATGAGACGCCGAATGAAACAGTTTAATCTCCGGCAACCGAAAACCCGCGATTTCCCGTAAATCCGGGCTCGCCGTAAGTCGAATGTATACAAAGAAAGTACCCAGGGAGTAAACTCATTTCCCGAACGATTTTTAAAATTATTTTTTCACCACTAAAACCATGAGACTTGTAGTTTTCAAAAATGTTTTCATTTTTGATGAGACGCCGAATGAAAGCAGTTTAATCGCCGGCAACCGAAAACCCGCGATTTCCCGTAAATCCGGCGCGCCCGTATAGTCGAATGTATACAAAGAAAGTACCCAGGGAGTAAACTCATTTCCCGAACGATTTTTAAAATTATTTTTTCACCACTAAAACCATGAGACTTGTAGTTTTCAAAAATGTTTTCATTTTTGATGAGACGCCGAATGAAAGCAGTTTAATCTCCGGCAACCGAAAACCCCGATTTCCCGTAAATCCCGGCTCGCCCGTATAGTCGAATGTATACAAAGAAAGTACCCAGGGAGTAAACTCATTTCCCGAACGATTTTTAAAATTATTTTTTCACCACTAAAACCATGAGACTTGTAGTTTTCAAAAATGTTTTCATTTTTGATGAGACGCCGAATGAAACAGTTTAATCGCCGGCAACCGAAAACCCGCGATTTCCCGTAAATCCCGGGCTCGACCCGTATAGTCGAATGTATACAAAGAAAGTACCCAGGGAGTAAACTCATTTCCCGAACGATTTTTAAAATTATTTTTTCACCACTAAAATCCATGAGACTTGTAGTTTTCAAAAATGTTTTCATTTTTGATGAGACGCCGAATGAAAGCAGTTTAATCTCCGGCAACCGAAAACCCGCGATTTCCCGTAAATCCCGGCTCTGCCCGTATAGTCGAATGTATACAAAGAAAGTACCCAGGGAGTAAACTCATTTCCCGAACGATTTTTAAAATTATTTTTTCACCACTAAAACCATGAGACTTGTAGTTTTCAAAAATGTTTTCATTTTTGAGACGCCGAATGAAACAGTTTAATCTCCGGCAACCGAAAACCCGCGATTTCCCGTAAATCCCGGGCTCGCCCGTATAGTCGAATGTATACAAAGAAAGTACCCAGGGAGTAAACTCATTTCCCGAACGATTTTTAAAATTATTTTTTCACCACTAAAACTCATGAGACTTGTAGTTTTCAAAAATTTTTCATTTTTGATGAGACGCCGAATGAAACAGTTTAATCTCCCAACCGAAAACCCGATTTCCCTAAATCCGGGCTCGCCCGTATAGTCGAATGTATACAAAGAAAGTACCCAGGGAGTAAACTCATTTCCGAACGATTTTTAAAATTATTTTTTCACCACTAAAACCATGAGACTTGTAGTTTTCAAAAATGTTTTCATTTTTGATGAGACGCCGAATGAAAGCAGTTTAATCTCCGGCAACCGAAAACCCCGATTTCCCGTAAATCCGGGCTCGCCCGTATAGTCGAATGTATACAAAGAAAGTACCCAGGGAGTAAACTCATTTCCGAACGATTTTTAAAATTATTTTTTCACCACTAAAACCCATGAGACTTGTAGTTTTCAAAAATGTTTTCATTTTTGATGACGCCGAATGAAACAGTTTAATCTCCGGCAACCGAAAACCCGCGATTTCCCGTAAATCCCGGGCTCGCCCGTATAGTCGAATGTATACAAAGAAAGTACCCAGGGAGTAAACTCATTTCCCGAACGATTTTTAAAATTATTTTTTCACCACTAAAACCCATGAGACTTGTAGTTTTCAAAAATATTTTCATTTTTGATGAGACGCCGAATGAAACAGTTTAATCTCCGGCAACCGAAAACCCCGATTTCCCGTAAATCCGGGCTCCCCGTATAGTCGAATGTATACAAAGAAAGTACCCAGGGAGTAAACTCATTTCCCGAACGATTTTTAAAATTATTTTTTCACCACTAAAACCATGAGACTTGTAGTTTTCAAAAATTTTCATTTTTGATGAGACGCCGAATGAAACAGTTTAATCTCCGGCAACCGAAAACCGCGATTTCCCGTAAATCCCGGGCTCGCCCGTATAGTCGAATGTATACAAAGAAAGTACCCAGGGAGTAAACTCATTTCCCGAACGATTTTTAAAATTATTTTTTCACCACTAAAACCCATGAGACTTGTAGTTTTCAAAAATATTTTCATTTTTGATGAGACGCCGAATGAAAAGTTTAATCTCCGGAACCGAAAACCCGCGATTTCCCGTAAATCCGGGCTCGCCCGTATAGTCGAATGTATACAAAGAAAGTACCCAGGGAGTAAACTCATTTCCCGAACGATTTTTAAAATTATTTTTTCACCACTAAAACCATGAGACTTGTAGTTTTCAAAAATTTTTCATTTTTGATGAGACGCCGAATGAAACAGTTTAATCTCCGGCAACCGAAAACCCGCGATTTCCCGTAAATCCGGGCTCGCCCGTATAGTCGAATGTATACAAAGAAAGTACCCAGGGAGTAAACTCATTTCCCGAACGATTTTTAAATTATTTTTTCACCACTAAAACCATGAGACTTGTAGTTTTCAAAAATATTTTCATTTTTGATGAGACGCCGAATGAAACAGTTTAATCTCCGGAAACCGAAACCCCGATTTCCCGTAAATCCGGGCTCGCCCGTATAGTCGAATGTATACAAAGAAAGTACCCAGGGAGTAAACTCATTTCCCGAACGATTTTTAAAATTATTTTTTCACCACTAAAACCATGAGACTTGTAGTTTTCAAAATTTTCATTTTTGATGAGACGCCGAATGAAACAGTTTAATCTCCGGCAACCGAAAACCCGCGATTTCCCGTAAATCCCCGTATAGTCGAATGTATACAAAGAAAGTACCCAGGGAGTAAACTCATTTCCCGAACGATTTTTAAAATTATTTTTTCACCACTAAAACCATGAGACTTGTAGTTTTCAAAAATATTTTCATTTTTGATGAGACGCCGAATGAAACAGTTTAATCTCCGGCAACCGAAAACCGCGATTTCCCGTAAATCCCGGCTCGCCCGTATAGTCGAATGTATACAAAGAAAGTACCCAGGGAGTAAACTCATTTCCCGAACGATTTTTAAAATTATTTTTTCACCACTAAAACCCATGAGACTTGTAGTTTTCAAAAATTTTCATTTTTGATGAGACGCCGAATGAAACAGTTTAATCTCCGGCAACCGAAAACCCGCGATTTCCCGTAAATCCGGCTCGCCCGTATAGTCGAATGTATACAAAGAAAGTACCCAGGGAGTAAACTCATTTCCCGAACGATTTTTAAAATTATTTTTTCACCACTAAAACCATGAGACTTGTAGTTTTCAAAAATGTTTTCATTTTTGATGAGACGCCGAATGAAACAGTTTAATCTCCGGCAACCGAAAACCCGCGATTTCCCGTAAATCCCGGCTCGCCCGTATAGTCGAATGTATACAAAGAAAGTACCCAGGGAGTAAACTCATTTCCCGAACGATTTTTAAAATTATTTTTTCACCACTAAAACCATGAGACTTGTAGTTTTCAAAAATGTTTTCATTTTTGATGAGACGCCGAATGAAACAGTTTAATCTCCGGCAACCGAAAACCCGCGATTTCCCGTAAATCCCGGGCTCGCCCGTATAGTCGAATGTATACAAAGAAAGTACCCAGGGAGTAAACTCATTTCCCGAACGATTTTTAAAATTATTTTTTCACCACTAAAACCATGAGACTTGTAGTTTTCAAAAATGTTTTCATTTTTGATGAGACGCCGAATGAAACAGTTTAATCTCCGGCAACCGAAAACCCCGATTTCCCGTAAATCCCGGGCTCGCCCGTATAGTCGAATGTATACAAAGAAAGTACCCAGGGAGTAAACTCATTTCCCGAACGATTTTTAAAATTATTTTTTCACCACTAAAACCATGAGACTTGTAGTTTTCAAAAATATTTTCATTTTTGATGAGACGCCGAATGAAACAGTTTAATCTCCGGCAACCGAAAACCCGCGATTTCCCGTAAATCCCGGGCTCGCCCGTATAGTCGAATGTATACAAAGAAAGTACCCAGGGAGTAAACTCATTTCCCGAACGATTTTTAAAATTATTTTTTCACCACTAAAACCATGAGACTTGTAGTTTTCAAAAATGTTTTCATTTTTGATGAGACGCCGAATGAAACAGTTTAATCTCCGGCAACCGAAAACCCGATTTCCCGTAAATCCCGGGCTCGCCCGTATAGTCGAATGTATACAAAGAAAGTACCCAGGGAGTAAACTCATTTCCCGAACGATTTTTAAAATTATTTTTTCACCACTAAAACCATGAGACTTGTAGTTTTCAAAAATGTTTTCATTTTTGATGAGACGCCGAATGAAACAGTTTAATCTCCGGCAACCGAAAACCCCGATTTCCCGTAAATCCCGGGCTCGCCCGTATAGTCGAATGTATACAAAGAAAGTACCCAGGGAGTAAACTCATTTCCCGAACGATTTTTAAAATTATTTTTTCACCACTAAAACCCATGAGACTTGTAGTTTTCAAAAATATTTTCATTTTTGATGAGACGCCGAATGAAACAGTTTAATCTCCGGAACCGAAAACCCGCGATTTCCCGTAAATCCGGGCTCGCCCGTATAGTCGAATGTATACAAAGAAAGTACCCAGGGAGTAAACTCATTTCCCGAACGATTTTTAAAATTATTTTTTCACCACTAAAACCCATGAGACTTGTAGTTTTCAAAAATTTTCATTTTTGATGAGACGCCGAATGAAACAGTTTAATCTCCGGCAACCGAAAACCCGCGATTTCCCGTAAATCCGGGCTCGCCCGTATAGAGAATTATACAAAGAAAGTACCCAGGGAGTAAACTCATTTCCCGAACGATTTTTAAAATTATTTTTTCACCACTAAAACCATGAGACTTGTAGTTTTCAAAAATGTTTTCATTTTTGATGAGACGCCGAATGAAACAGTTTAATCTCCGGCAACCGAAAACCCGCGATTTCCCGTAAATCCCGGGCTCGCCCGTATAGTCGAATGTATACAAAGAAAGTACCCAGGGAGTAAACTCATTTCCCGAACGATTTTTAAAATTATTTTTTCACCACTAAAACCATGAGACTTGTAGTTTTCAAAAATGTTTTCATTTTTGATGAGACGCCGAATGAAACAGTTTAATCTCCGGCAACCGAAAACCCCGATTTCCCGTAAATCCCGGGCTCGCCCGTATAGTCGAATGTATACAAAGAAAGTACCCAGGGAGTAAACTCATTTCCCGAACGATTTTTAAAATTATTTTTTCACCACTAAAACCATGAGACTTGTAGTTTTCAAAAATGTTTTCATTTTTGATGAGACGCCGAATGAAACAGTTTAATCTCCGGCAACCGAAAACCCGCGATTTCCCGTAAATCCCGGGCTCGCCCGTATAGTCGAATGTATACAAAGAAAGTACCCAGGGAGTAAACTCATTTCCCGAACGATTTTTAAAATTATTTTTTCACCACTAAAACCATGAGACTTGTAGTTTTCAAAAATGTTTTCATTTTTGATGAGACGCCGAATGAAACAGTTTAATCTCCGGCAACCGAAAACCCCGATTTCCCGTAAATCCCGGGCTCGGCCCGTATAGTCGAATGTATACAAAGAAAGTACCCAGGGAGTAAACTCATTTCCCGAACGATTTTTAAAATTATTTTTTCACCACTAAAACCATGAGACTTGTAGTTTTCAAAAATGTTTTCATTTTTGATGAGACGCCGAATGAAACAGTTTAATCTCCGGCAACCGAAAACCCGCGATTTCCCGTAAATCCCGGGCTCGCCCGTATAGTCGAATGTATACAAAGAAAGTACCCAGGGAGTAAACTCATTTCCCGAACGATTTTTAAAATTATTTTTTCACCACTAAAACCCATGAGACTTGTAGTTTTCAAAAATATTTTCATTTTTGATGAGACGCCGAATGAAACAGTTTAATCTCCGGCAACCGAAAACCCGATTTCCCGTAAATCCGGGCTCGCCCGTATAGTCGAATGTATACAAAGAAAGTACCCAGGGAGTAAACTCATTTCCCGAACGATTTTTAAAATTATTTTTTCACCACTAAAACCATGAGACTTGTAGTTTTCAAAAATGTTTTCATTTTTGATGAGACGCCGAATGAAAGTTTAATCTCCGGCAACCGAAAACCCCGATTTCCCGTAAATCCCGGCTCGGCCCGTATAGTCGAATGTATACAAAGAAAGTACCCAGGGAGTAAACTCATTTCCCGAACGATTTTTAAAATTATTTTTTCACCACTAAAACCATGAGACTTGTAGTTTTCAAAAATGTTTTCATTTTTGATGAGACGCCGAATGAAACAGTTTAATCTCCGGCAACCGAAAACCCGCGATTTCCCGTAAATCCCGGGCTCGCCCGTATAGTCGAATGTATACAAAGAAAGTACCCAGGGAGTAAACTCATTTCCCGAACGATTTTTAAAATTATTTTTTCACCACTAAAACCCATGAGACTTGTAGTTTTCAAAAATGTTTTCATTTTTGATGAGACGCCGAATGAAACAGTTTAATCTCCGGCAACCGAAAACCCGCGATTTCCCGTAAATCCCGGGCTCGCCCGTATAGTCGAATGTATACAAAGAAAGTACCCAGGGAGTAAACTCATTTCCCGAACGATTTTTAAAATTATTTTTTCACCACTAAAACCATGAGACTTGTAGTTTTCAAAAATGTTTTCATTTTTGATGAGACGCCGAATGAAACAGTTTAATCTCCGGCAACCGAAAACCCGCGATTTCCCGTAAATCCCGGGCTCGCCCGTATAGTCGAATGTATACAAAGAAAGTACCCAGGGAGTAAACTCATTTCCCGAACGATTTTTAAAATTATTTTTTCACCACTAAAACCCATGAGACTTGTAGTTTTCAAAAATGTTTTCATTTTTGATGAGACGCCGAATGAAACAGTTTAATCTCCGGCAACCGAAAACCCCGATTTCCCGTAAATCCCGGGCTCGCCCGTATAGTCGAATGTATACAAAGAAAGTACCCAGGGAGTAAACTCATTTCCCGAACGATTTTTAAAATTATTTTTTCACCACTAAAACCATGAGACTTGTAGTTTTCAAAAATATTTTCATTTTTGATGAGACGCCGAATGAAACAGTTTAATCTCCGGCAACCGAAAACCGCGATTTCCCGTAAATCCCGGGCTCGGCCCGTATAGTCGAATGTATACAAAGAAAGTACCCAGGGAGTAAACTCATTTCCCGAACGATTTTTAAAATTATTTTTTCACCACTAAAACCATGAGACTTGTAGTTTTCAAAAATGTTTTCATTTTTGATGAGACGCCGAATGAAACAGTTTAATCTCCGGCAACCGAAAACCCGCGATTTCCCGTAAATCCCGGGCTCGCCCGTATAGTCGAATGTATACAAAGAAAGTACCCAGGGAGTAAACTCATTTCCCGAACGATTTTTAAAATTATTTTTTCACCACTAAAACCATGAGACTTGTAGTTTTCAAAAATGTTTTCATTTTTGATGAGACGCCGAATGAAACAGTTTAATCTCCGGCAACCGAAAACCCGATTTCCCGTAAATCCCGGGCTCGCCCGTATAGTCGAATGTATACAAAGAAAGTACCCAGGGAGTAAACTCATTTCCCGAACGATTTTTAAAATTATTTTTTCACCACTAAAACCATGAGACTTGTAGTTTTCAAAAATGTTTTCATTTTTGAGAGACGCCGAATGAAACAGTTTAATCTCCGGCAACCGAAAACCCGCGATTTCCCGTAAATCCCGGGCTCGCCCGTATAGTCGAATGTATACAAAGAAAGTACCCAGGGAGTAAACTCATTTCCCGAACGATTTTTAAAATTATTTTTTCACCACTAAAACCCATGAGACTTGTAGTTTTCAAAAATATTTTCATTTTTGATGAGACGCCGAATGAAACAGTTTAATCTCCGGAACCGAAAACCCCGATTTCCCGTAAATCCGGGCTCGCCCGTATAGTCGAATGTATACAAAGAAAGTACCCAGGGAGTAAACTCATTTCCCGAACGATTTTTAAAATTATTTTTTCACCACTAAAACCATGAGACTTGTAGTTTTCAAAAATTTTCATTTTTGATGAGACGCCGAATGAAAGCAGTTTAATCTCCGGCAACCGAAAACCCCGATTTCCCGTAAATCCCGGGCTCGCCCGTATAGTCGAATGTATACAAAGAAAGTACCCAGGGAGTAAACTCATTTCCCGAACGATTTTTAAAATTATTTTTTCACCACTAAAACCATGAGACTTGTAGTTTTCAAAAATGTTTTCATTTTTGATGAGACGCCGAATGAAACAGTTTAATCTCCGGCAACCGAAAACCCGCGATTTCCCGTAAATCCCGGGCTCGCCCGTATAGTCGAATGTATACAAAGAAAGTACCCAGGGAGTAAACTCATTTCCCGAACGATTTTTAAAATTATTTTTTCACCACTAAAACCCATGAGACTTGTAGTTTTCAAAAATTTTCATTTTTGATGAGACGCCGAATGAAACAGTTTAATCTCCGGCAACCGAAAACCCCGATTTCCCGTAAATCCGGCTCGCCCGTATAGTCGAATGTATACAAAGAAAGTACCCAGGGAGTAAACTCATTTCCCGAACGATTTTTAAAAATTTTTTCACCACTAAAACCATGAGACTTGTAGTTTTCAAAAATTTTTCATTTTTGATGAGACGCCGAATGAAACAGTTTAATCTCCGGAACCGAAAACCCGCGATTTCCCGTAAATCCCGGGCTCGCCCGTATAGTCGAATGTATACAAAGAAAGTACCCAGGGAGTAAACTCATTTCCCGAACGATTTTTAAAATTATTTTTTCACCACTAAAACCCATGAGACTTGTAGTTTTCAAAAATATTTTCATTTTTGATGAGACGCCGAATGAAACAGTTTAATCTCCGGCAACCGAAAACCCCGATTTCCCGTAAATCCCGGGCTCGCCCGTATAGTCGAATGTATACAAAGAAAGTACCCAGGGAGTAAACTCATTTCCCGAACGATTTTTAAAATTATTTTTTCACCACTAAAACCATGAGACTTGTAGTTTTCAAAAATATTTTCATTTTTGATGAGACGCCGAATGAAAGCAGTTTAATCTCCGGCAACCGAAAACCCGCGATTTCCCGTAAATCCCGGGCTCGCCCGTATAGTCGAATGTATACAAAGAAAGTACCCAGGGAGTAAACTCATTTCCCGAACGATTTTTAAAATTATTTTTTCACCACTAAAACCATGAGACTTGTAGTTTTCAAAAATATTTTCATTTTTGATGAGACGCCGAATGAAAGCAGTTTAATCTCCGGCAACCGAAAACCCGCGATTTCCCGTAAATCCCGGGCTCGCCCGTATAGTCGAATGTATACAAAGAAAGTACCCAGGGAGTAAACTCATTTCCCGAACGATTTTTAAAATTATTTTTTCACCACTAAAACCATGAGACTTGTAGTTTTCAAAAATATTTTCATTTTTGATGAGACGCCGAATGAAACAGTTTAATCTCCGGCAACCGAAAACCCCGATTTCCCGTAAATCCCGGGCTCGCCCGTATAGTCGAATGTATACAAAGAAAGTACCCAGGGAGTAAACTCATTTCCCGAACGATTTTTAAAATTATTTTTTCACCACTAAAACCCATGAGACTTGTAGTTTTCAAAAATGTTTTCATTTTTGATGAGACGCCGAATGAAACAGTTTAATCTCCGGCAACCGAAAACCCGCGATTTCCCGTAAATCCCGGGCTATAGTCGAATGTATACAAAGAAAGTACCCAGGGAGTAAACTCATTTCCCGAACGATTTTTAAAATTATTTTTTCACCACTAAAACCCATGAGACTTGTAGTTTTCAAAAATATTTTCATTTTTGATGAGACGCCGAATGAAACAGTTTAATCTCCGGCAACCGAAAACCGCGATTTCCCGTAAATCCCGGCTCGCCCGTATAGTCGAATGTATACAAAGAAAGTACCCAGGGAGTAAACTCATTTCCCGAACGATTTTTAAAATTATTTTTTCACCACTAAAACCCATGAGACTTGTAGTTTTCAAAAATGTTTTCATTTTTGATGAGACGCCGAATGAAACAGTTTAATCTCCGGCAACCGAAAACCCGCGATTTCCCGTAAATCCCGGGCTCGCCCGTATAGTCGAATGTATACAAAGAAAGTACCCAGGGAGTAAACTCATTTCCCGAACGATTTTTAAAATTATTTTTTCACCACTAAAACCATGAGACTTGTAGTTTTCAAAAATGTTTTCATTTTTGATGAGACGCCGAATGAAACAGTTTAATCTCCGGCAACCGAAAACCCGCGATTTCCCGTAAATCCCGGGCTCGCCCGTATAGTCGAATGTATACAAAGAAAGTACCCAGGGAGTAAACTCATTTCCCGAACGATTTTTAAAATTATTTTTTCACCACTAAAACCATGAGACTTGTAGTTTTCAAAAATGTTTTCATTTTTGATGAGACGCCGAATGAAACAGTTTAATCTCCGGCAACCGAAAACCCCCGCGATTTCCCGTAAATCCCGGGCTCGGCCCGTATAGTCGAATGTATACAAAGAAAGTACCCAGGGAGTAAACTCATTTCCCGAACGATTTTTAAAATTATTTTTTCACCACTAAAACCCATGAGACTTGTAGTTTTCAAAAATGTTTTCATTTTTGATGAGACGCCGAATGAAACAGTTTAATCTCCAACCGAAAACCCCGATTTCCCGTAAATCCGGGCTCGCCCGTATAGTCGAATGTATACAAAGAAAGTACCCAGGGAGTAAACTCATTTCCCGAACGATTTTTAAAATTATTTTTTCACCACTAAAACCATGAGACTTGTAGTTTTCAAAAATGTTTTCATTTTTGATGAGACGCCGAATGAAACAGTTTAATCTCCGGCAACCGAAAACCCCGATTTCCCGTAAATCCCGGCTCGCCCGTATAGTCGAATGTATACAAAGAAAGTACCCAGGGAGTAAACTCATTTCCCGAACGATTTTTAAAATTATTTTTTCACCACTAAAACCATGAGACTTGTAGTTTTCAAAAATGTTTTCATTTTTGATGAGACGCCGAATGAAACAGTTTAATCTCCGGCAACCGAAAACCCGCGATTTCCCGTAAATCCCGGGCTCGCCCGTATAGTCGAATGTATACAAAGAAAGTACCCAGGGAGTAAACTCATTTCCCGAACGATTTTTAAAATTATTTTTTCACCACTAAAACCCATGAGACTTGTAGTTTTCAAAAATATTTTCATTTTTGATGAGACGCCGAATGAAACAGTTTAATCTCCGGCAACCGAAAACCCCGATTTCCCGTAAATCCCGGGCTCGCCCGTATAGTCGAATGTATACAAAGAAAGTACCCAGGGAGTAAACTCATTTCCCGAACGATTTTTAAAATTATTTTTTCACCACTAAAACCCATGAGACTTGTAGTTTTCAAAAATATTTTCATTTTTGATGAGACGCCGAATGAAACAGTTTAATCTCCGGAACCGAAAACCCGCGATTTCCCGTAAATCCCGGGCTCGGCCCGTATAGTCGAATGTATACAAAGAAAGTACCCAGGGAGTAAACTCATTTCCCGAACGATTTTTAAAATTATTTTTTCACCACTAAAACCATGAGACTTGTAGTTTTCAAAAATATTTTCATTTTTGATGAGACGCCGAATGAAACAGTTTAATCTCCGGCAACCGAAAACCCGCGATTTCCCGTAAATCCCGGGCTCGCCCGTATAGTCGAATGTATACAAAGAAAGTACCCAGGGAGTAAACTCATTTCCCGAACGATTTTTAAAATTATTTTTTCACCACTAAAACCATGAGACTTGTAGTTTTCAAAAATATTTTCATTTTTGATGAGACGCCGAATGAAACAGTTTAATCTCCGGCAACCGAAAACCCGCGATTTCCCGTAAATCCCGGGCTCGCCCGTATAGTCGAATGTATACAAAGAAAGTACCCAGGGAGTAAACTCATTTCCCGAACGATTTTTAAAATTATTTTTTCACCACTAAAACCATGAGACTTGTAGTTTTCAAAAATATTTTCATTTTTGATGAGACGCCGAATGAAACAGTTTAATCTCCGGCAACCGAAAACCCCGATTTCCCGTAAATCCCGGGCTCGCCCGTATAGTCGAATGTATACAAAGAAAGTACCCAGGGAGTAAACTCATTTCCCGAACGATTTTTAAAATTATTTTTTCACCACTAAAACCATGAGACTTGTAGTTTTCAAAAATTTTTCATTTTTGATGAGACGCCGAATGAAACAGTTTAATCTCCGGCAACCGAAAACCCGCGATTTCCCGTAAATCCCGTATAGTCGAATGTATACAAAGAAAGTACCCAGGGAGTAAACTCATTTCCCGAACGATTTTTAAAATTATTTTTTCACCACTAAAACCATGAGACTTGTAGTTTTCAAAAATATTTTCATTTTTGATGAGACGCCGAATGAAACAGTTTAATCTCCGGCAACCGAAAACCCGCGATTTCCCGTAAATCCCGGGCTCGGCCCGTATAGTCGAATGTATACAAAGAAAGTACCCAGGGAGTAAACTCATTTCCCGAACGATTTTTAAAATTATTTTTTCACCACTAAAACCCATGAGACTTGTAGTTTTCAAAAATATTTTCATTTTTGATGAGACGCCGAATGAAACAGTTTAATCTCCGGCAACCGAAAACCCGCGATTTCCCGTAAATCCCGGGCTCGGCCCGTATAGTCGAATGTATACAAAGAAAGTACCCAGGGAGTAAACTCATTTCCCGAACGATTTTTAAAATTATTTTTTCACCACTAAAACCCATGAGACTTGTAGTTTTCAAAAATATTTTTCATTTTTGATGAGACGCCGAATGAAACAGTTTAATCTCCGGCAACCGAAAACCCGCGATTTCCCGTAAATCCCGGGCTCGGCCCGTATAGTCGAATGTATACAAAGAAAGTACCCAGGGAGTAAACTCATTTCCCGAACGATTTTTAAAATTATTTTTTCACCACTAAAACCATGAGACTTGTAGTTTTCAAAAATATTTTCATTTTTGATGAGACGCCGAATGAAACAGTTTAATCTCCGGCAACCGAAAACCCGCGATTTCCCGTAAATCCCGGGCTCGCCCGTATAGTCGAATGTATACAAAGAAAGTACCCAGGGAGTAAACTCATTTCCCGAACGATTTTTAAAATTATTTTTTCACCACTAAAACCATGAGACTTGTAGTTTTCAAAAATGTTTTCATTTTTGATGAGACGCCGAATGAAACAGTTTAATCTCCGGCAACCGAAAACCCGCGATTTCCCGTAAATCCCGGGCTCGCCCGTATAGTCGAATGTATACAAAGAAAGTACCCAGGGAGTAAACTCATTTCCCGAACGATTTTTAAAATTATTTTTTCACCACTAAAACCCATGAGACTTGTAGTTTTCAAAAATGTTTTCATTTTTGATGAGACGCCGAATGAAACAGTTTAATCTCCGGCAACCGAAAACCCGCGATTTCCCGTAAATCCCGGGCTCGCCCGTATAGTCGAATGTATACAAAGAAAGTACCCAGGGAGTAAACTCATTTCCCGAACGATTTTTAAAATTATTTTTTCACCACTAAAACCATGAGACTTGTAGTTTTCAAAAATGTTTTCATTTTTGATGAGACGCCGAATGAAAGCAGTTTAATCTCCGGCAACCGAAAACCCCGATTTCCCGTAAATCCCGGCTCGCCCGTATAGTCGAATGTATACAAAGAAAGTACCCAGGGAGTAAACTCATTTCCCGAACGATTTTTAAAATTATTTTTTCACCACTAAAACCCATGAGACTTGTAGTTTTCAAAAATTTTTCATTTTTGAGAGACGCCGAATGAAACAGTTTAATCTCCGGCAACCGAAAACCCGCGATTTCCCGTAAATCCCGGCTCGGCCCGTATAGTCGAATGTATACAAAGAAAGTACCCAGGGAGTAAACTCATTTCCCGAACGATTTTTAAAATTATTTTTTCACCACTAAAACCATGAGACTTGTAGTTTTCAAAAATTTTCATTTTTGATGAGACGCCGAATGAAACAGTTTAATCTCCGGAACCGAAAACCCGCGATTTCCCGTAAATCCGGGCTCGCCCGTATAGTCGAATGTATACAAAGAAAGTACCCAGGGAGTAAACTCATTTCCCGAACGATTTTTAAAATTATTTTTTCACCACTAAAACCCATGAGACTTGTAGTTTTCAAAAATGTTTCATTTTTGATGAGACGCCGAATGAAAGCAGTTTAATCGCCGGCAACCGAAAACCCGCGATTTCCCGTAAATCCCGGCTCGCCCGTATAGTCGAATGTATACAAAGAAAGTACCCAGGGAGTAAACTCATTTCCCGAACGATTTTTAAAATTATTTTTTCACCACTAAAACCCATGAGACTTGTAGTTTTCAAAAATGTTTTCATTTTGATGAGACGCCGAATGAAGCAGTTTAATCCCGGCAACCGAAAACCCGATTTCCCGTAAATCCCGGGCTCGCCCGTATAGTCGAATGTATACAAAGAAAGTACCCAGGGAGTAAACTCATTTCCCGAACGATTTTTAAAATTATTTTTTCACCACTAAAACCATGAGACTTGTAGTTTTCAAAAATGTTTCATTTTTGATGAGACGCCGAATGAAACAGTTTAATCTCCGGCAACCGAAAACCCCGATTTCCCGTAAATCCCGGCTCGCCCGTATAGTCGAATGTATACAAAGAAAGTACCCAGGGAGTAAACTCATTTCCCGAACGATTTTTAAAATTATTTTTCACCACTAAAACCCATGAGACTTGTAGTTTTCAAAAATATTTTCATTTTTGATGAGACGCCGAATGAAAGCAGTTTAATCTCCGGCAACCGAAAACCCGCGATTTCCCGTAAATCCCGGGCTCGGCCCGTATAGTCGAATGTATACAAAGAAAGTACCCAGGGAGTAAACTCATTTCCCGAACGATTTTTAAAATTATTTTTTCACCACTAAAACCATGAGACTTGTAGTTTTCAAAAATTTTTTTCATTTTGATGAGACGCCGAATGAAACAGTTTAATCTCCGGCAACCGAAAACCCGCGATTTCCCGTAAATCCCGGGCTCGGCCTAGTCGAATGTATACAAAGAAAGTACCCAGGGAGTAAACTCATTTCCCGAACGATTTTTAAAATTATTTTTTCACCACTAAAACCCATGAGACTTGTAGTTTTCAAAAATGTTTTCATTTTTGATGAGACGCCGAATGAAACAGTTTAATCCCGAAACCGAAAACCCGCGATTTCCCGTAAATCCCGGGCCTGCCCGTAGTCGAATGTATACAAAGAAAGTACCCAGGGAGTAAACTCATTTCCCGAACGATTTTTAAAATTATTTTTTCACCACTAAAACCATGAGACTTGTAGTTTTCAAAAAGTATTTTTGATGAGACGCCGAA
>JASGCC010002739.1:0-27064 GCA_030067915.1 Hydractinia echinata
AAAATGAGGAGCTGGGTTCGGCCGGCCTATATTAATACTATCGGGCACCGAGCCGGAGGATACTATGACAGATATGGCATGGATGAGATGAACCTATCGAGAGGGATCCACTGCTCGGGAAAGTACTCGACGATACGGAGAGCTTGATGGAAGATACTTCGTTTGGAGGAGGCGAGATCTTCACGGATCGCGAGAGAAGGGGACTCGACCTCGGGATTCAAACTATCCGTGGTCAGCTGAGGATGTTGGAAAACAAGATACTTGCCAGAGATGAGCAGATCAAAAGTCTCGAGGACAAAAAGAAGGCCAACCCCGGAGCAACCAAGGAACAAATAGACATTTGGAACAAAGAGTTAAAGAAACTGCGGGATGAGAAGAAAGCCCTACGAGAGCAACACGGCGTATTTTCCTCCGAGATTCAGAGCCAACTGAAGATTATCAAAGAGACTCTGATGAAGATCGCTGGGGATGACACATCACTGCTGGAAAAGTTCAAGATCTTGTTCAAGGAGCAGGGGATCACCATCGCGAGCATCGTTTCCGCCGTTGGCTTGCTCGTATCTACCATCGTGCTCGCTGTTACTGGCGGAGGAGCAAGTGCCGCCGGAGGAGGTGCCGCTGGGGGTGGGAAAGGCTTCGTACAAAACCAGCTGGAAAGACTTGGAAAATTCCTGAAGTACCTAGCAGGCAAAGCGGGTGCTGCGTTGCCCGGGATCATTGGCAGCGTCGTCTCGTTCTTCTTTAGAGTTGCGACGAGAGTCGTCGAATTCGCAGCTCAGCACTTGTACATGACCGCTGCTGCTGTCGTCGCTGTTGTTGTCGCGTACGTTGGGAAGGGAGGAAAAAAGTCGTAGATGTCGTAGACTCGAGGGTGTACGTACGTACACGTCTAATGTGTTGATCAACACACTAGACTTCCCTAGCAGCAGGGCAGTACCTACTCCTGTGGAGCCTCCAGGCGATTATTTCTTCAGCCAGATGTAGGCTAGGATCAGTCCTACTCCTCCCGTAACCAAGGCTGCCCTAGTGTCCTCATGCGTATTTTGACCTTCCAGGGTAATGCGTGGTGTGGTTTTCACGTCTCTGTGTGTTGTTTTGATAGTCTGCCTAGGATGTGTGGCAACAGGCTTGTTATTCAAATCAAGCTCCACCCCTACGCTGACGTTCGAGGGCGCGATCAAGATGTTGTTGTTGTACCCTACAATCTTGCCTATACGCAGATTCATGTCTGATGGCAGCATGTATACGCTTGGCATAACGGCAAAATTCACCGGTGTTCTGGCATATTGAAGTACCTTCTGGAACTCTGTAATATCATGTCCCACATTCTCTTGGCGTTGCACCATTGCCTCGAATTTTTGCATTAAAATCTGCCTTGCTGTGTAGTTGTCCGCACCCGAGCCTAGTAGTGATGCTTTGGCACTTGCCTGCGATCCAAGTAACAAGACCACGTAAACCCCTATGCTCTCACTTAGCTTGGTTAGACCCTCTGATGTTAACCCCTGACTTGTGGGGGTGATGAATTTGGCCCAATCCCCATCTACTTGGGGCCACCATCTACCATTGGTGAGTGAGGCACCTACTAATTTGAATTTGTACAGAGCGTTAGGGTCGGCACCATATTCTCTACATACTTGCGCATATCCCGAGGTTAAATAAGGGTTTATGTACTGCGAGAACCCGTCATCATATGGCATGGGTACTTTCATCCTAGCGAGGATGCGGCGCATGTGGTAATATACATGGAACTGGAAGATGGCGTTAACGAGAGGCACGGAGCCTTTCAAGTGTTTGGTAGAGATTCCCAAAGCTGTGGTTGCACAATGACAGGCGAAATTCACCTGTACGTTCCAGTAACCAAGGGCCGGGCCCTTCCACCCCACAATGACGGGGTCATTCAACAGATTTGTCGAAGGTTTGATGGGATATTTAGTAAACTCGGGGAATACCACTGGTATATGTGATTCGGTAGACACGTAGAGGTCCTGATGCTCTAAGTTGGTTACACCGAGAGGCCATTCACCTCTATTGGAGCTGTACTTTGCCTTGGGGTTATAGCTGTAAATGTTCATGTTTCTTTTTAGAAGAAAGATGAAGCAACTGTACATTACAGGCATTGCAAAACCCACGATATTCAAACCTCATCTGGGGGAGAATACTAGGATCGCTCTGA
Source organism: Hydractinia echinata (assembly GCA_030067915.1). NCBI lineage: Eukaryota > Metazoa > Cnidaria > Hydrozoa > Anthoathecata > Hydractiniidae > Hydractinia > Hydractinia echinata. The sequence continues at coordinate 2,174 of JASGCC010002739.1, forward strand.
AATCGATCAGTATCCGCCCTACGTGGTGGAATCTCTTCACTAAAAGCGAGATCAACATATATAAGACGGCGGCCAAGGACTTTCAAGTCGGGCCGTTGGAAGTCCTCATCTCAATTGCGCCGGGTTTGTATAGAATCGAGGATCTCGTAGGCTTAGGGTTAACAAGGGGTACAGTGCGATAATCGATCAACCACTGCAGGACATTATGGGACGGGCCTTTGATAATATTACAACGTTTACCGCGGGTGACTACGACAGCCGATACAATACTGACGTTCACCAGCGGCTGAGACTCGTATGCTCTCAGCTGGATCCGGATTATTCTCTTTTAAATGGTGAGAAATCCAATATACTAGCCATGCTTCCTATCAAGGAGCTAAACGCTTGGGGGACATGCTTACATGGGGTTTCGATAACCCCGTATACCTTCCCCTTAAGAGTTCAACAGACAGGCTAGAGTTTATGCTCATAGACGAGTATCAAGATGAAAAGAACCCTTTCGTGGGATTAACGATGCACTTGCTTATAGAATAAAATGACAGAGATTGCTAAGCTTTACCCGAGCCTACCTTCTGCACCTCCCGATGGCATGGAGGAGCAGGACACTTCACAAGTCTATAGGCTAGGCAAAATTGAGGAAGTCGAACAGTACCTACGTAGCGAGATTAAAGAGCGGGACAAGCTCGCTAAAAAGTTCAAAATGCATGGGACATGGGTAAGGTATACCGATAATGGTCTGCTAGCTGTGGCTGTCATCACCTCATGTGTCGGCCTTGGTAGCATGCTCTCCGGGATCGGGGTACCACTGGCTGTGGCGATGGGGGGTATCACGATCGCTGCGGAGTTGGGGCAAGCCGGTCTACGGAATGCTGGCAAGAGGCTTGATGTCAAGTCAAAAAAGCACGAGAGCATAAGGCTATTGGCAGAGACTAAGCTCAACAGCGTTGTCGATCTCATTAGCAAGGCAGTGGAAAATGGGGTGATTAGCGACTATGAGTTCAGCTTGATTATGCAGGAAAAGAGCAAATATATGATGCTCAAGGAGCAGATACGTCAACGCACGAGAAAGATTGTGAATAGCATCAATGATAGGGAACGACAGCAGCTTGTAGCGAAGGGGCGTGAAGAAGCGAAGGATGAACTATTGAAAAAACTTCAATCTGCGCAGTATGTCAGCGGTATCTAGAAGAGCCGCCCGCTTATAGAGTCTAATGTTTTGACAAAACACTAAACTATCTCGAGCACTTCTCCGGTACTATAGTCTATCACCAGTTCACCATCATGTACAACACGTCTCTGCTTCTCTGCGAGCTCTCTCGAGTACTGTTTGAGATTCTTGTGCCATGCAATTCTGGTACAAGGCTCGCAATAGGGCCCGTCTGTTTGCGTCGAGATGTTCCTATGCTTGGCTTTGTGGATCACCTCTTTTAGAGCGAGCTTGCCCAGAGTTGAATAGCCCCTAATCCCCAATGCTTTCGCTTCTCGTTTTAGATCTGGAACCTTCATTGTTTGTTTGTATGGCTGGGAACAACCATACAAACCTTGACAAGCACTTACAAGACGGTGAAACCTTCATCTTCATCTTCATCAGAGTCGCTAAGGTAGCTGGAACCATAAAACTCGACATCCTTATACTTGCACTCTTCCAGGTAGGTCTGCATGTAGTAGTTTTCCCCTTGTTTATAGATGCTGGCGGGGTTGATGATGGCCTTGCATTCGCAGCTGTCCTCCGGTACCTTTTTCTTGTGGAAATTGGTTTTGATTTTACCCTCCCACTCCATCAGCTTAGTGCTGAGATATCGCCCTTTTTTCACAGGGGGGTTAGTGAAGCAATGACCCCACAAGTACTCTGCCTTGGTCAGTACTCTCTCGTAGTTTTCTAGCCACTCGGGGTGGTAGGTGAGATCAAATGACATGGTGAGTGCTGAAGCCTCCGAGTAACGTGAGGCACCATTGGAATGAATCTTTTTGGGTGTCTTGATCAGTAAGGGGCCTAGCTTGTCACCATTTTTATAGGCAATCACGAAGCGTTCATCTTTGCCCTTGTTTGCATGAATAGGGTCGCTTAGTAAGATATTTTCAACGTTTACTTCTTCGATATTTAGCGGTTTAGCTTTGTTGTTGTAAAATTCTCTTGATTTAACAGTCTCGTCACCGAATTTGAACATCCTTTTATTTGGTGATAAGAGAGTTCAGCTAGAGTTCTTCTAAGTGGTCTTGGCGCAATAGCAACTGCCGCCGTTGTAGGTGATACACTCTTGATAACAGTACCAGCAAAGCAGCCTGGCCATTATAAGGAGTCTGCGCCCGCAGCGACATCGGTCATACTCGTCGAGTACGCGTTCACAGTCATTGCAGTATTGTTCCATTTATCTTATGGCTCCGAGGAGCCATAAAATAACCTGAGGATATACTAGCTATTCTAGGGCATCAATACGATCCTCCAAATCCTTAATTGCTTGTTCATTATACATCTCTTTTGACGATTCTTGTACTAAGACCAACGCCATTAGCGGGAGAGAGAGACCAATACCGGTCATAAAGAGCATGGCTACCGCGGTTTCAAATACTTCAAATTTTGATTGGGTGTTGCACATTTATTATACTATTTTTTTATTTATTTTATCTTACAACAGGGCTGTAAGATAACCTTGGTTCAAACCAATGCCAGGAACTCGCTCGAAGTTTTGTTGACGTCAGCATTATCACTATCGGCGTGTGCGCATGCGTTAGAATAACGGGAATCGGATTTGGTTTCGGATTTATTTTCGGATGCCGTCGGATTTACCGGTTTTGGGCGGGTGGAGGCCGGGGGTGGGGGTGGAGGCGGGGGTTTTGGGGTCTAAAGGTGTCAAAGGAGCGAAATCCTACTTAAATTCATCCCCTACTACTACTAGCTATACACTCTGAAAAGAGATTGAAATAGTTGATATTGCAGAAACCAGTGTATGTGTGAGTGTTTATTAAATTGAGTAAGAAAAACGAAAATTTTCGTGACTACGAATTGCCCTTTTTCTTTTTAATAAAAACCAGGAGTAGAAACCAGGTTTTCACAGCATATAGCATAGAAGAGTAGACACCAACCTCGTCCCCAGGGCATCTTGTATCTTTTCTGACCCCGAGACGGCGATATGTTCGTATCGCCGTCCCGAGGTCAGAAAAGATACAAGATGCCCTGGTGACGAGGTTGGAGTAGACACAACTCTGTCTCGTTTTCTCGTATCTATACTCAACTATCCGCGCTACAAATTACGGTCTACCGAGCGAAATGATCAGGAAATTTAATCGACTGAAAACATGCGCAAATCATGCGCGAATAGTTTGCCAGCGTAGTGTGTTTGAGACGTTGTATGATTGCAAGCTGTTATTCTTATCGTTGTGAATATTATTTTGTATTGTGAAACTCGATTCTGGATTTTTAACGCATTTCGATTATTCTACTGGACACGATTTTGTAACTGGATTTTGGATTTTTGCTTGCTGGACAAGATTTTACACATTTTGAATTTTGAATTTATCTGGTTTTTGGTTCTTATTTGTACTAATTGATACCACCAAAAAGTAATCCCTTTTTAAAGGATATCCTTTCTACCCACTCTGCACATTTAAAATTTTTTCATAATTCACATATTTTTGAACTTGTTAAAATTCTGTTATTTTTCGTTATACTTTGTTAAGTCTGTTAAAAATAAACGAAAATGTATTTATTCATTATCGAGTTTTTCGTGCGTTGAATCCATGGCGAGTAAAAATAACATTGGCGCGGTCATTATTTTATTTCGATGATTTTTTTGCATCCCGCATCCTGCATCCAGTGTCCCGGTCAGCATCCCGCATCCCGCATCCCACTTTTCCGATATGCCTATTTCTTTCCTATCGGTCTGGGTGGTAAAATGAATGAACCATTTGACAACATACAACTAGCGTAATAATGTCTTACTTTACTAATGTTTTTCATACATTCAATTTTAAAAGTCTCTTTTGTATTAAAAACATTATATAAAAATTATAATACATGTAAGATATATCGATATTTCATCATTGAGGATTCCCTGGGATTACTGGGGCTCGACGATGGAGTGCTCCATTTTGCATCATTATTATCGGCATAGATATTCACCTAAAAGACGAAATAAAAGTTAGACAATTTAACTTTGATATACATTAACTACTAATTTTAAGCTTAGAAGCAAGTGGTCATTCTCGACCCCAGAGCTCTTTGAGATAAACTCGAAAGTAGCTCTGGACCTGTCTGGTCACGTGATGGATTCTGATTGGTCTATTATGAGAATTCTATATTTTTCCGCGAAAGATTGTATGTAGCATTTGAATGTAAACAAACATGGCGCTGGAGACACGAAGGATCGAAGTATGCTCCCTTCGATTATGTCGTGACTGAATTTAAAGCAGATATTAAAGATATCTATATATCTACCAAGAACATAATTCGGCTTTCTCTTTTAACAAAATTTACTTTTAGTATTTGACAATTCTCTGCATAGCTAGCTTTCAGTGCCACACATATATGGCCCACTCTAGCCAACCAGGTTGATGAAGAAGGGAGCTGGTCTGCTCTTATAGCTAGCTAACATAACTCTGCCACTAGAAGTTACTGTATGCCATGAAAATGTTTATTCATGTAGTTGGGATTAAAGATTTTTTTGGGTAGCATAATATCCAAGGGGAACTGGAATTAAATTCTAAATTCTTCAATTCTTTTTAAAAAATGTCACTAATTTTAAGCAAATTTTTTTTTGTGCATGTGCAAACAAACGTTTTAACTTTTGTAAACATTAGCAAGACATCTATTTTGCTGAACATTTTCTACTAAAATCAAGCAAGTTTTTTTAATGCCACACTTTTTGGTTCTTACATAAAAAAACTTAGTGTATATGTGCAAATGAATAATATAAATTTTTTCGCAGGAATACACCTTTGGGAATTTCCAAAATAATTATATAACTTTTGTAACTCAAAATACTTGAAACCTGCAAAAGCTTATTCTTCATTAACAGCCATTTTACCTCTTGTGAGTCCTGCTTTTTTACCTACACAAAAAGTGTGTACATGCCTATTGTTCTCAAAATCAAATCAAAACAACTACGACATGCAGAAAGTGGTCTATATAAACTATATATATATATTTTTTTTAAAAAGCCAAATTTAAAAAGGATTTTATTGATGGATTCGTTAAAAATATATGAAAGTTAATATTTTCTTTATAAATATATTCCCTTTTTTCCCAAAAGTGTATATGTGTTGTATATTGGCATTATTTTTGATCATCCACAAAAGAAAATCTTTTTTCTTTCCCAAAAATTGAGCTTTTACGTAATATGCAAATACTTAAGTTATTATGAATAAAAAGGAAGTTTTGATGGAACCTAATTTGGGGTAACTGTTTTGTGATTTTGACCCTCTTTACAAAATTATATTCCACAAAAAATTGCAGAAATAAATTGTACAAAACAAGATGATGAGAATGTATTTTCCCCTAAGACTTGTTTGTCTGATATAGACTTTATATATACTGTGAAAATAAATAAAAATAAAAACGTTTTCCTGTCATCTTTTTTCTTTTAACAAAAAATACAAACTGAATTTTTTTTATAAAAATGCCTTTTGATTGCAAACATTATTTTTTTTAATTGTATGCCAATCGCAAAAATGTTTCACAAAAATTTTTGTTCGTTCCTCTTATTTTTAGAAATAAGTTTTGCAAAAAATTCTCACATCAGATATTGAAACTAACTTTTAACATAAACAGTGAAATGTCAAATATCATTCTGCCTATTGTGTATCACAAACAAACAAAATTAAAATCCAGAAATTTTTTGACCTTTTTGAATGAGTACTAAATGCCTGATTATATGAGGCAGGTTAGCTCAGTTGGCAGGCAACCCGTTTTAAAAAAAATTATATTTTATGGGAAGAGTAAAACCATGACATGATCTGTTCTTGAGTTAAAAATATGTACATATTTCTTGAATATAGATAGATGTGCATATTTTACATGGCTAGCCTCACAAATATCGAGGAATATACCCTGTCTATTATTTCGAGGAGGGGCCATGGCTTAGATGGGGAGTCCTAAAGTATTTAATGCTCATTTTGAGCTACACAGACCCAATTAGGGTCTGCACTCTACCACACAACTTCCTGCAACATCCAATGGCGCACACATTGTGCCATCTCCCCAATTTCCCTCACATGGATTGGGCTAATCTGGGGCTATGGTAACATTCACTCGCCCATACTGAAACGCCGCCAAGAAATAGCAGATCAAAGGTGTAAACAAACCAGAAAAATAAATGTAAAATTGTCCATGAGTATTTACTTTACTAATGGTTTACTAAATCAAATCCAAGGTTTCCTGTTTTTGTCCTTTGTTACAATGAAATCACTTAATACAGAAAATACTAACATATTTTTGACAAAGTGAACTGATAAGACATTTAAAACATAATATGGTTGTTTTTTTTGTTTTTTTAGCTTGCAATGTGCATGCTTTTGCTTTTTCAACCTAACGCTGGCTTGCCAACATAGTGATATTACATGAATCGAGTCAACCCACCGATTCAACTCATCTGAGTTGGAAAACAAGCCAGCTGGCTGACTCGCTTCATTAATGTCAAAGAAATTTTTAATAGTGGTCTACCATATGCCAGCTGGTAAATCTTATATAATCAGGCTCTAAGGCTGGTTTAACAAAACAGTTTTTTACAGAGATTAGATATGTGTATAGCTATATAGCTAGAGATACAGATGGCAACTTTTTGGGAGTCAGTAGTTCCTGGTTAAAATTATGATTAAAAATATAAGCTCATAATTGAACACTGCAATATACTGGATAAATAGTTAGCTAATTATTTGTGCATTTAGCACACTTAATTAGCTAACTTGTACGTATAGTTAGACTTTCACTTAGCTAGCTAGCTTTATATAGCTAAAACTAGCACCTAAGCTACAAAACAGAGACTGGCTACGTAACTAAGTTTCAGATTTACATGTAGCTTAAACATTAAAAAGTTTTTGCGAAGCAATTGAGCTTCGCGAGCGAAGCGAGCGAAGCGAAATTGTGGAGCACGTTTACTACACGCTAATAAAACAAATAAGTTTGGACCGAGTGGTTAAAGTATAAGTCTAGTAAAAAGGGCAATAAGTACGGCTCGTACCCCCCACCCCCGGATTTTGACCCCCCTTTTGGCCCCCCTTTTGGTCTTTTGGTCCTGATTATACGTCCGCCGAACTTGAACACGCAGAGAGGAATATGCTGTGAACAAGAAACGCTAGTCGGCATATTAGACACGTATATTTTACAGACCTAAAATATGCCTTATTTCTTTGTATTATAGCTAATTATTGTATAAATAAATAATTAATTATTTTGCAATTTTGCTTCTAATACTATTATAGTTGCATTTTAATAAAAAATAATAGTATTGAAACTAGTTTTTTCTTTTAAAATAATTTATTGCGCTAGTCCTGTTTCTAATCGACTTTACTTGTGTATTTTAAGCTTTTTTGTTGCTGTGCTTTTTCTGGAGATTTGAGTTGGATTGGAAAGGAAAGCTCCTGTGTAAGCTACCCTTTTCTAAAGAAAGATTGAAGTAATTTGTACAATTATAACGCGCCGAGCTGTGTTTTATTTTATTGTTTCTAAGAAGATGTAAGAATACAATATTATCAATTTTAATTGGTTTTATCCAAATCAAGGTAAGGCTTAAACACAAAAGGTAGTAGCTAGCTATAGCTCTGTTTTGTATAAAAGAATTGAAAGTAATTTGTAGAATACATATGGAAAAGCTGTATTACTACCTGACTGATAGCCAGCTATAGGAAAACCTGTAGCTAGGGCGCAGACAAAACAAATAGGTCTGAGTGAGCCGACCAACCGTTTAGGTTACAGTAATTAAAAAAACTAGTCGATAGCCTGTGGATATCCACGGGTTCGCCGTTGTTTATTTGCCGCATTTTGTTTGTCTCGCTAATGCGGTTACCATTTTGCGTGACAGACAGACAGACGTATACGGGTATTATAATATAGATATCCACTTTTGCTATCAAACCAACAGCAATGTAATTGTCAATAGGAATTAGTTGTCTGTACGCCCTCCCTGAGGACAAGGTTTAAAACAACATTAAAACTGTCATTTAAACAGAACTCCAAGGATGCCCAAGCCGCACACGTCCTCTAAAGGTGTGGGCATTTTCGAAACTGCTTGTAATTTTAGAATATTCTCAGGAATAATAGACCAAGAGAAATGACATCACAGTTTCTTCTCCATCGCCCACGTGTGTTTGAGAACCAACATAAAAAAGTTCATTATTTTAAAAATTATTTGTGTAAAAATTACCATTTTATTTACGATAAACCATGTGTCAGTCATTTTATTCATCCAACACAGAATCCTATCCAAGGTGCTATTCTATAGTGATGAATTTGATAATAGGCATGATTCAGCATAGTTCTCAAAAGGGTCTGATTGCAAAATATGATTTAGTTGTCCGTACGCCCTGAGGACAAGGTTTAAAACGACATTAAAACTGTCATTTAAACAGAACTCCAAGGATGCCTAAGCCGCACACGTCCTCTAAAAGGTGTGGGCATTTCTGCTTGTAATTTTAGAATACTCTCAGGAATATTAGACCAAGGGAAATAACATTACAGTTTCTTGTCCACTGGCCACTTGTGTTTGAGAACCCACATAAAAAAGTTCATTATTTTTAAAATTATTTGTGTAAAAAATTACCATTTTATTTACGATAAACCATTTGATAAACACAGAATCCTACCCAAGGTGCTATTCTATAGCAATGAACTTAATAAAAGAGATCATTCAGCATAGTTTTCAAAATGGTCTGATTGTAAAATATGATTGCCAAAGTTCAGCACTTGTAATATTTTTGTATTTGTGTACTTACTTCTAAAACTTTGTGTTGCGCATTGATCTAAGCAAACTGGATGACACAGGCAAGAGACATTATAATTTCCTCTGGGTCATTGCATTATAATGTTGGTTGAAAAAAAAAACGAATGATGAGAAGTATGTGTTTTTGAATGTGTCTAGGACGATAAACTTATTTAATTTCCCTTGGCCTTGCATCAATCAAATCCTGAAAAAAAACACTTTTAGAATGATTTTGTCAGATTTGGAAACTGTTGGTATGGTTGGAACTTTGCATCTAAAATTAGTAAAGTTGCCAAATTGTTTAGTTTTTTCTTTCATACTTTACCAAACTTGCCTTAATTATTTATGAGATGAAAAACAGTGCTTTCAATTCCATTGACTTGGCCATCCATTAAAGGCACTGGAAACTTCACTATATGAAAATGTTTTCTTGTTCTTTTAGATTGTGTACAATGGGAGTGAGTGATGTAATCTTCCAATGCGTGTGGTCAAAAGAAAGCGAAACCGTTATTGTTTTTTTTCTGCCCAAAATTGAAGCTATTTAATAAATCTTGATAAAGTTAAAAAACTGTTTTGATTTGTTTGTTTTTGTTTTAATTGTTTCCCGTGAGTTTTCGAAATTCGTTCCAACAGATTCTGTGGCTTCTACTTTAATTGGAGAAACTTTCGCGAGAAAAAAAATTCGCGAAATTTTTTGGATAAACTTTCGCGAATGAAGAAATTCGGAAAATTTCGCGAGATTAACTTTCGCGAATGAAGAAACCCGCAAATTTTTGCGAGATAAACTTTCGCGAACAAGGATTTTTTAGTTAGCAAAAACTTCAAAATTCTTAGCATAATTGAAAATGTTATAAATTTTCTTTCTTGAAATAAGATTTCTAAGTATTTTGTGCGTTTTTGGTGAAAAATGATAAAATAGCTTACTGGATAAACTTTCGCGAATGAAGAAATTCGGAAACTTTCGCGAGATAAAGTTTCGCGAATGAAGAAACTCGCACATTTTCGCGAGATAAACTTTCGCGAAAATCGCGAAAAATCGCGAATTCGCGAAAGTTTCTCTCGCGAAAGTTTCTCCAATTAAAGTAGTGCCAGTATTTTTACGTTTGTTGTAAGGTCATCTTCGAAATCGTTAACGTTAAGACTAACTTCTTTCAGAATACTGCAAAAAGTGTAATTTTGTATTGCGCTCTTTAGTTTTATCATTCTGTGGGAAAAGGTGGTACAAAATTTTAACACGTTTTTGTTAGTTTCGCGTAATCTAATTTTCTCGCACATTTTGAAAAGAAATATCCCACGCACATCAAATACTCGCGCAGTCTATTCGCAAAAAAAACAAACTGTTTTTGCGCAACGAATTGTTCTGCGCAGAGCGTTCATTTCCCTACCTACCTCGTCCCCAGGGTTCTTCTACGCTATCAATTTTGATGTATTTCGGAAGATGTTAGCGCCAGAGAAACAAAAAGCACTAGGGACAAAATATTGGATAGTTTAATTTTGCTTGCAACTAGCGAAATGCTTCGCAACCTTTTTTTTAATTTCTAGTTTTAAAATTTAAATAAGTGCTTTGAAGTCATCATCAAATTAAATTTCTTTTTACATCCGGTTTCTCAAGTTGTGCTAAATCACGAACCCAATTAGGTCCCCACAAACGATAAGTCAAATTAAAAACGGCTAGTTTACAGGCACAACATCAGGTAATCGAGTCAAAGTCAACTCTGGTCACGTGATGAAAATATGCCACTATATGTGGCATATTTTCATCACGTGACCAGACAGGTCCAGAGCTACTTTCGAGGTTTTAATCTCAAAGAGCTCTGGGGACGAGAATGGCAAGTGGTCTTGCACAGAGCTGCTAATTACGAATTTTCTTAAGTACGGCTAAGGTACGGCTAGCTTTACCTAACCGGAAAACTTGATCAAATTCATCGTAGAGCCGTATCAATTATAAATAGAAACGACAACCAGAATTTGAAAATAAGTCCGATTACAACCCTCGTTAAACGTCGATCATGCCAGCTGGTTTGAAAATGTGTCAACGAAAAATTTCCACCACCTATGCACATGTATTTCGAAATTATGTCACACACGAAATGTATATACGAGAAACAATGGGATTTCGGTAAAGTTACCAAAAGTTAGAACAAAAGCAGCTCAAAATAGTTTTATTTCCAATGTGGACTTATATACAACAGCCTACCTAAAGAATGCGTACTGAAGAAAATGAAAATAAGTTCTTATAGTCAGGGCGCTATCCGCCATAAATCATGACGAGTATTCGTAGTTTTTGCGGACAAATTAAAACATGTAAAAACCAATTCCTTATCACTCGAAGATACAGAATTTCTTTACTGGCCCTTCCAATTTTTCTTGTATTGTAAAAGATTAACACAAATCTTCACATAAAAAGCCAACAAAATACTCGCATCCAGGACGCCATATTTTTACACAATGAAAGAATGTTTTGTTTTTAACAGCGTGACTCAATTATGGATCAGGGGGTACACTTGAAATATTGACAAGCTTTATATTTGAATACTGGCTGCAAAAATATTGCTGTTTTAACGCAAGATTATTCAAAATAAAATAAAATAATAATGTACAAATGAAAGTTATATTTTTAAGAAAGAAACGAATGTAGTATTAAAGTTTTTTTATTCATATCTGACCCCCGCTTTACTTTCAAAAATTAAAACGTTCGATTTCCAGAATCGAGCGTTGTGATTGATTTCCGGAGAAGAGATGAAGGAAAATCAAAGAGTCGGGAGGAGAAAGTAGTCAGGGAGGAGACAGCAAAATAAATTGGACAAGTGATGGACATCGTAATTTTTTTTTAATATGTGCTATGTTATGTGCAAATTCGTAAAAAATTGGTCGGCTTCAACTAGGATTGGGCCCAACCCTTTTTTAGTCCAAATATATTTCTATGACGTCATTATGTGGATGACGTCATCGAAAAATCATCAAAAATAAAAAATGAAAATATCATTCAATAGAAAATGAAAAAGTAAATGGGAATGTAACATTTATACCAGACGTAACTTATTATTTGGAAAAATATCATTAGTGATAGTTAGCTATGACGTCATAATAATTAGAAATATAAAAACAACTATATACATTATACAATTTTACAATTATAATGTATTATAGCGCTAAAAATCACTGTCACTGTCGTCGCTGCTGCTATCCGAGAAATTATTTTCATCAAATTTATTGTCACAATCATCGCTACATCCACAAAGATCAGTACATTGACAACCCATGTGATTTGCACACACAGTTTGAGGTAGCACATTGTTTCTTTTTGCAGTTGCACGACACGAGATCAAGTATTGCATCAGGTGCAGGTCGTCGCAACATCCATTGAGTTTCTAAAACACCATCCTTCAATGTCCAGCCATGTCCATCTGGCGATGGTATGTCCGGATATGCTGAAAGCGATCTTTTTATAATGGAATTGACGTAAGACACGCGTTTACCGTGGCAAAGCAAAGCATCACTTGTTGGTTGGTAGTTGCTGCGGCTCAGGGACAGTGCCTTTCCTGCTGCAAAACTTGAAATAACGTGCTTCATCACAGCTTACACATGATTTGGCATTGTATAGGTCGCACACAAACCGTTCTATCGTTGAAAAAAGATTCGCATCAAATGTGAACGTATCACCGAATTTGGAGAACACGACTTGATACTCTTCAGATTTTTTCAAAGTGTTAAATGCTTTGACTTTACCAATACCATGCTGTAAGAAGAGGTGGTATTTGAACACTCGATCTAAGTAACTGATTTTCCGAAGGAGGCCATTGCTGAAAAGTATTTTCCGTTTCAAGAATTTCAGATCTTATCACTTTAGCTACGTCTTTCAGTTTTTGGTTCAAATCTGATTCTTGCTGAACATCTTGTATATTGCTTAAACGACGACTACTAACTTCAATGATTTGTCCTTTCGGAATGCGTTCGCTAAAAATAAACGATTGCCCATATCTCGGAGACCAAAAGCCTATGTCATTTTTAAATTTATCTTTCAGCATTTGTGATAAAACCCGGTCAGGGTATCCGGATTTGAAAAGTCACTCGCTTTCTGATAGCTTCAAACGCGTCGTCTTCTGTTGTTTCCCGTTCCTCAGATTTTTTCGCACGTGGTCTTGTATAATTCCGATAGCAACCACGGTGATATAAAAATTCTTTGGCAACTATTCTACGCCAATCTAGGCCGACAATTTCAGCAACCAAATTGGGTAGATCGCCTTTTTCCATGGCAGCGCGTTGTAACGTTATTGCAGCATTTTGTGTGACACACGTTTCTAATTTTTTGTCGCCCTTACTCTTCTTTCTGGAGCAAATACAACACTCGTATTGTGCAAGAACCGAGCCTATATAAAACGGGAAATAAATTAGATTAACTTATTTCAGTGCGAGCTTAAGAAGTTTCCTTATGTACAAATCAGACGAATAAAAACTAATGAAAGCGAAACTTTGTTCTTTATATCTACTCTTTAGGTTATCTTACTTCGCGAGGGGATGGGCGCTTATTTGAACAGGCGGTTAATCGAGGGTAAGGGGCAGAGAGAGGGGGGAAACGAAGCTTTACGGTATACATACTAGTTATATTCTTTCTCCTATCGAGCATTCTTTGCTCTGTTTCTGCGACGGTAGGAACAATATCTTTGTCTTTCTCTGCATTACGTTGAGCGTAACTCGATATCGTTTTACTGTGAGTATATATACTGTAACATCTTTTATGGTAGTAAAAATCTTCGTAGTTTTCAGCTTCAGTTTCCTCAATAACGTGTGCGCCAGTGCGGACGATGCTGAGAAAAAGATTGTTTTTGTACTATGCTGCAATTTCAAAGTAAAATCCGGTATTAGCAAACAACACTGGAGTGAAATTCCGCTCTCTCTACGAAGAAAAGAAATAAAAATTACCTTGCGTTGTGTACTTTTCTCCACGAATTTTCTGTAAACTTGTGTAATTTTTCCCCACTTTCAGTTCTACTATCATGAACTAAGCAACACGAAGATTTTTGCTTTTTCCTTGGCGTAAGATTTAACTTTTTAAAATCCATTTTTAAAAGAAAAAGAAACTTCCTTCTTTACACTCGACGTAAGGGGGCTCCCTACCCTTTAAAAAACAGTTTTTTCAAAAAAATTCAAAATTGAAAAGCACGTTTGTGAAGGAATTACCAGATATTTATGTGCAAATGCCCTAAAATTCCATAATAAAAGAAGGGTGGTAACAGAAGTTAGCCATAGCAACCAAATTTAATTTGTGTATACACCCGTTGCTATGGGGTTTTCTGGAATTTGAAAAATCAAGCCCTTATAATTTTTTATAGTGTAAGCTGGCCCTTAGTAAAGCGTTTCTTCCTGAAAAAACCGTGGTCGTAGTGGTGTGACGTACGGAGTGTGGTTTCCATACGGAGTAATACTCCGTATAGCTGCTATACGGAGTTTGGTTTAGCTATACGGAGTCTGCCAACGAATGTTCTTAAAGTGAAATATTGCAATATATGACTGTTTAAAACTATTTCCGAAAAAAATAAAAAATAATCACCATAAAGAACAAGTTAAAAGGACAAGCACGTCGTTTTCCTACTTTTTATCCATCGTAAACATACGAGGTATATTGTAGTTATACGGAGTGTGGGAACATTAGTTTGATTGCAAAAAGGATAATGGCATACATATTGTGAGATACCGAGAGTATGTTATGCAGAATTCTCTATGTGGAGTATGCAGAATTTGCTATAAGGAGTATGCCATACGGAGTATGCTATACGGACTATGCCATACGGAGTATGCCATACGGACTGTGACATGCTTCATATACGAAGTATGCTATACGGAGTGTGACATGCTTATTATACGGAGTGTGACAGGCTTAGTATATGGAATGTGACATGCTTAGTATACGGAGTATGACATGCTTAATATACGAAGTATGCTATACGGAGTGTGACAGGCTTAGTATACGGAGTGTGCCATGCTAAGTATGCGGAGTGTGACATGTTTGGTAGGAACAGAATTCGATGTATTGTTAATGAGTTAAGGTTTACAATGGCTGGTATAAAAGTACACAATTTTATAGTTACATAATAAAAAGTCTTTGATTGTATGGTTAGTTTTATTGCATACAGAAACATACAAAACAAAGTTATAAAGCTTAGAATGAATATAATGGAAGCCATAAAAATAAACTTCATACAAAACACAAATAGTAAACTACATCATACAGTTGGACTGCCGGTAACTCGAACACCGGTTAACTACTCGAACTTTTATTAGCTGGAACTGTTATCTACGGTTATTGGTACTCTCCATGCTTGTCTCATATTTCAGACTTTTTTCTTCTTACACAAATTATTTGCTTGTTTTAGGTACAATTTTCTAAACTGGAATAGCTCAGAGTAAATTTTTCATAAGAATGCTTAGTTTAGACATCGACGCTCATGCTGCACTCGCTAATGTCTAGCCAAACCAGTCTCGGCATTATACTCTCAAAGCTGTCTGCGCCGCTCGCGGCTTTGAGATATTTAAATATTTCCGTCTATACGGAGTAAACATGTCGCTATACGAAGTTATACTCCGTATACGCATGCCTATACGGAGTTGTACTCCGTATAGCTGCACACTCCGAATGGAACAGCAGGCCCCCAGCAAAGCTTTTGAAGTTGTTTTGAAAATTGTCTGTTGACTTGGCGTAGCTTGGCTAGCTACTGCAACTCTTAGAAGTTCTTGTTTATATTTGTAATACAAAAGCCACTTAATAATTTAAAATAATGCCTGGAAATAAGGCAAGAAGTTCTTACAAGAAAAGAGGAAGGAAAGTATTCAGTGGTATTCCGAGTTATATGAAAGAAGCAAGCACATTTTTACCACCACAACTACAACATGAACAACAACTGAATAGAGCAGCCTGTTCCGTACAGCGTAAAACTTTGTACAATCTTGACCATAAATTCGTTACCAGTTTTTTTTCCAGATTTGTACAAAATTTCCCTACGTTGTACAGGCCATTTGTGCACATGCTGGTCGACAAAGTAGCGTGTTGTGTGTTGTGTTGCAGTTAAACTTGAACTTCATTTTACTTGAACTTGATTTAATTTAATTATGTATGTATGTATGTTTCTTTATTTAACGTTGGTCAAATTTACAAGATAGCTTTCGCTAATAAAAACCAACTAACGTAACAAATAATAATAATAATAATAATAATGAAAAATAACATTCTGGGCAAAGATAAATTAAAGTTTACAATTCATATTTTACACTTTTTTTTTTTTTCATCAATTTTTTTTACATATTTTACAATTACATAAAATAGAATCCTGGCAGGCTAATTTAACCGTGAACTCTTCAATGGTTGAACTATTTTTAATTTCACGGGGAAGATTATTCCATATCCAACAACTTTGATACAAGATGGAATTTGTACCATAGGTAGTGGTTTTAGCTTTAGGTAAAGTCAAAGAAGGGCCTCTCCGGAGGTTATGCTCACATTGGTATGTGTTAAAACTAAATAGGCACCACATGAATTCAGGGTTCAGATTCTTAATGCTTTTAAACACCTCTATTGCTAAAGTTTTTAAGTGGCGTTGGTGGATGGATTTGTCCTTGTATTTTTCTAAAATGTCAATATAGTCAGCTTTCACTATATCGTATACAACCTTCAATGTTTTATAATGTACTCGCTCTATTTTACTATATGCAGTTTTACTGCAGAACATCCAAATAAGGGGTGCATAGTTAAATTGACTCTGTATAAAGCTTGAGCTGAGTATTTTTGCTTTGGGTTGCGATAAATAAGGTCGTAGTCTTCGTAATGCATGAAGTTTAAAATTTGCCTTCGAGTACAAGTTGTTTATATGTTGATTGAAGTTTAATTTATTGTCAATTTGAATACCTAGGAGTGTAACGTGGTCAGACTCATTTAAAGTAACTGATTCAAGTGGTAGAGTGATTTTATCTCTTGTTTTTTTACCTAGTATTATAAATTGAAATTTGGTTGGGTTGGCTTTTAGTGAGTTGATTTTAAACCAATGTAGCATATTTTGTGTATCAACAGTTAATGAATTTAGTACAGTAGCCAACTTCAAACCACATGCATACAATGTATTGTCGTCGGCAAAATTACATACCTCTGATTCTACAATAACAAAAAACAAGTCATTAATAAAGATGTTAAATAGGAGTGGTCCTAAAATGGAACCTTGGGGAACACCACAAATAATCTCAAGCCATTCACTAAATGATGAGCCTATTTTAACTCTTTGTTTACGGGACGTGAGATAATTTAAAAGTAATTTTAGACTATTTGTGCTGATACCGTAAGCAGCAAGTTTGCAATCAGGAGATCGTGTGATAGGCAGTCATAAGCTTTAGAAAGGTCCATTAGTACTGACCCTACAAAACCACCATTGTCAAGTTCTTTTTGCCATGCTTGAATTAATCTATATAAAGCGTGTTGAGTTGAATGTGATTTCCTGAATCCGCATAGTAATTTGTGTAGATACTGTTGTATGTACGTATTAAGTTGTTCATAGATTAATTTTTCAAATACCTTAGATAGTAATGGTAAAACACTTATAGGTCGGTAATTTTTTTTATCCGTGGTGTCACCTTTCTTATGTACAGGTGATACATCAGCCTCTTTCAATATGTCTGGGAATTCATTATTATCAAACGATTTGTTGATGCAATTGAGTAGTTGTTTAAAAGCACCCTCACTTTCTTTAAGAATTTTAACGGGAATTTCCCCACTAGAAGCTTTGTTTGTAGGTAAGTTTTTAATAGTCCTTTTAATGTCATCTAATGTTACTTTTTTAAAAGTAAAGATTCCATTAATTATTGTATTTTGTTTAATGGCCAGGACGCTTGGATGAAATTTAAATTTGTTAATTATGTTATCTATTATGTCAAGGTCATCCTCAAAGTTTTCACCCGGCCAGTTGTATAAATTTAAAGAACTTACAATATTTCCAAAGTAAGAATTAAATGTTTTTGCAATATCATTTGATTTAGTCATTATGTTTCCTTGTTCAATTAAAATAATATTGCTGCTGTTTCCAGCTGCATGCTTATTTGAAAAATAAGGTTTACATACCACCCAAAAAGGTTTTGTATTTTTCTTAATGGGGAGTTTATTCATAAATTCTGTTTTAATTTCTTTGTTAAGTTTAGTGACGTAGTTTCGGTGTCTTTTGTAGATGGATACGTCTTCTGGCTTTCCAGTTTTAATTGCCCGTCGTTTTAGCATAGAACGTTTCATTATCGCCTTACGAAGATTTTTATTGAAATGGGGCTTTTGGTTTCCTCGTATGACCTTTTTCTTTCTTGGAGCGTGTTTGTTCAATACATTTACAAATGTTTCTTGAAAGGTTTCCCATTTATCTACATTATTCTTTAAAGCATTTTGTAGTTCAACCTGAAAATCTTCTTTAATAAAGCTTTTATAGCTTCGATAATTAATAATTTTTGGTTCCTCCTTTTCGAAGGTAGATTTAAGAATAGTATATATCATGTGATGACAATCACTGAAACCTGTTTCGTATGAATTTGTAAATTTAAAGCAGAATTTGCGATTTGTGAGGAGTAAATCAATGCAAGAACCCGAACCCTTAAAACATGTGTTGCCCTTAATAAGATTAACCAAATTGTGAGAGTTCATAAAATCAACCATTTTATCTTTTTTAGTCTCAAGGTTAAAATCCCCCATCACTAGATAATTATCATAGGTCACAGAATAGTGATCTATCATACTTGAAAGATTATCTAAAAATAATTCATTGTCTTGATTCGGATATTTATAAATACTTATTACAAGCCACTTTTCCTTTCTAAGATTCAGTTCAAAAGGTATTGCTTGAAAATCAGTTGGTATAGTAAATGTAGTTAAAAGGCGGTTTGGTAAAGAAGACTTCAGATATACTAGAAGCCCACCACTTCTATTACTAATATCAAGACGATATGGTTTGTGATATCCGTTCATTAAAAACTGAGCTGTCGGGAAAGACTCATCTATTTTCGTTTCCGCTATGCACACAATGTCAACATTACCACTAACCATATCACTATAACCTTGAAATTTATTACGGATAGAATTTATGTTCAGATAAGAGAAAATAATATTCTTGTGATTCTTAAGACGCCTACCCTTCAAGACTTTGAAAACATTTTGGCTTGAATTAGTAGTGCTCAGCTCTTCAGATTCAAGACGGTTAGCAGTATCATTCAAACGTTCTAACCATAATTGATTTAAACCTTTTATAATATTATTTGCTAAAATTGATGACCCAGTCTTGTTTAAATGAAGTTTACTTAAGTTTAACCCTCTTTCATCAATGTTCGAGTTATTAATAAATATCATACCTGTGTTACCACAGTAATTTTCCAACCATTCATTCCTTTTGTTAATAAGCTCGCTATGATTACCATCTTTTCTAACTACAATGCCAGAAATCATAAGTTGAATTTCGTGATTTACATCAATTTCACGTATTGTATTTACTACTGCTTTCAGTTTTTTTTTGGTATTTATATTGTTCGTGATATCGTTCGTTCCAGTATGGAGAATCACAACATTTGGTTTTTTCCGCACTGTTGGTTTTACGTGATCGATAATATCTTCCGTAGTAGCGCCAGGATGACATCTAACCTCAACCGTATCAGTTTGTGATATCCCTCTCGGTGCCAAATCTTTAATAATGGAATCGCCTATTACTACCACTCGTTTTTTTTCAATTACTGGGGAATTCTCCATTTTACGTTGATCATTATTGACAGTAACAGTTTTAGTTTTATTTTTGTTGTAATTATTAGCTAAACAGTCTACAATAATTGAGAATAATGATGAATTTAATTCATGGCTAGCTTTACAAGCTAAAAAGAAGAATACTGAAAATATTGTAAAGTAGGAAATAATTTGTCATGCTAGCTATACGACTACAACATGATAAAGAGGGTAAAAAGACATGACTATTGTTTATGCACTACCCAATGTTGGATTTGGTTAACGTTTTGTGCGAACCAATTAGCAAAAAAAGGCAGGTTTGATAGTTTTTTTTAATTAGAGCTACCTGGTTAGCTAGGTCAGTACGGGATCTTTCCCCGATCGGGTGAATGTCCCCCGATCGGGGTAAATCACCCGATCGAGTGAGTGCGCAACCACCCGATCGGGAGAGACTTACCTGAATCGGGTGAGTATTTTTCTTGCTTGAAATTGCTTTTTAAAAGGGCAAAAAAAGTGCAATATAATTTTTGTTTACATTAAGTCATAAACTTATTTTGTGCCGTTTCACCGATTAAAAAAAAATTCACCGTGCCGTTCCGATGCTATTGATGATTTCTTGAGTTGGATTGACTACATGGTGCGTATTTTCAGTCTAGGTTGCACATGTTGAGGCTGTTCTGCCCAGATTGCGAAAACGGCCTGTTTACAACCGGGACAGCCGGATTATGTACGCATGGTCCGATTATGTTTTTTTTGCACTGGTTATGTCGTGGTGACCGGATTATGAACGCTGATATAATGGCTGGCCAGGCAGGCTGTGATTGGCATTTTCTTCGAACTTTTGTGAATTAAAGTAATTATAGACATGGCGGTACGAGCACAGTTTTAGTGAACTAAAACTTTGCTCACACCCCCATGTCTATGCCTACTTGTACACCCTTTGGCTTCGCTCTATGACGTCACATGTAAAACTGTGCTCGTACCCTCATATGGTGTTTTGGCAGCCTTTCTAATTCAATTTTTTTTGCGTCGGCAAAAAATTGCCGACGCGAACCTTTATTATAGCGTTTCGCGTCGGCATTTACCCATTTTACGTCGGCAAAAAAATGTCGACGTAATTTTGTTGTGAAATTTGAATGAATGCCACGATAAAAAACGGTCGGTGTTATTATGAAGAACATAAGGTATAGAGAACATTAAAGTCGGCCCCTTTCCTTCATGCTGACACTCTTATGCTCGGCTGGTGCATTACACTGAGACTCGAACGAAAGACGGAAGACCATTTGGAACCATGCCACAAGTCAGTCCGATCTTCATCGTCACAAAGAATACTGCGAGAAGAGTGCGCACCCATGCAAGCTAAAGATAACCAGAACATGGGAGAGGTTAGGTGTCCTGTACCTTAATACAGCTTTCGGACGAATGTTCTCGTGATGTAATACCAAAGAAAAAACATGTTGAATAAAGTTTAAAAAATCTTTTTAATTGAGGAAAGAGAAATCAAATATTTTTAGTAATAATAATCGAAAAAATTGTATATCGTATTAAAAAGAAGTCCAGAAGTTCTGTCTCCCACACGACACAGCAGGCAATAAGTCAGCCCTGCCCTCGGTTTTGTGAGAAGAGATGTTCTGCGAAGACTCTAACAATCGAGTCTCTGTACAGTTTTGCTTCATGTTAAGCTGTGCCAGTGACAAGCATTTTCGAAGCATGCCGCCGGCGACTTCTGCGATATACAACCTAATGATCTTTGATTATTAGTATAGTAAATAATTACTTTATACAAAAGACATTTCAGGTCATTATTGAAGTGACTAAAGTGTTTTTGGTGCGTGATTGAAAACGCTGCTCCATTGTTGCAGGAGCGTGCGGAGGTGCGGGGGCGCGATCGCGCACCTCAAAAGACCAGGACTGATAGCGTTTTTATTAGACTGCTGGATCCGAATTAGTAAGAATTGAAATGGAGAATAAATGGGCTATTATAATGAAAAAGTATAATGAGTATATATTTACGATAGATTCAAGACAATTGAAGGATTCTATAAATTTTCAAAAAAAAATTTATATGCAAAGAAAAAATTTGCCTCGGCAAGATTTTGCCGACGTGAACTTGTTTTTTTTCAATTTGCCTCGGCATTTACCTCGGCATTTGCCGTGTGCCGACGTGAATTAGAAAGGCTGTTTGGAGATATTGCAATACACGTATGGCCATTTACGTGTAAAGTGCTATTTTTTGCTGTTTGGGAGGGTCTGCAAGTGTATGTTTATGGTGTTGCCAAGGGTCGGCAAGAGTATATTTTTTCAGCCTGTGTATACCATTGGATGTCTGTAATATAGTATACCATCGGATGTCTCTCCAATATATGGAATAGAAAAGTTCAACCGTCTGATGTCTCTAATATATGGTATAGAAAAAGTTCAAATGTTGTAATGTCCATATGCATAACTATTTTTGCCATCTTCCAGAATATATCTCTTGTCATCAAAACAACTGAGTGATATCTTGTTTATCTCATAACTTCCCAACATATGATTTTGACTTCTGATGGTTTTCATTTTATGGCATAATTGTTTGTTTTCAAATAATACATTCCTATAGTCTTCATGTTTGATTATATTTTTGACTATGTTCTTTTTAACACCTTTAGCAGTTTTACCACATTTGTTGTCATCTTTAATATAGCTATACATTTTTGATTTTAATCCCACGAATTCAACTATTGGAACACCTGCTGCCTCATCTTTCATTTTACCAATAATTTTCTTATTTGATGTATTATAGAATGGTGATGTTTCTTGGTAGTCACTATTGTCAAATTTATCTTTATCATTCCAGAAATCCATATATGCATCATCTGTTGTAATTTCATATGTTAGGGAATCAGTATCTGTGAATAGTAGTTTCGCATTATTTTTGTATTTCTTTTTTATATAATTGTAGTGGAAATCGTACATCAATGTTTTGGATAAATCGAGAATACACATTCCTACATATGCAGGTCTGTTGAGAGTTAGTGTCTCCTTAATTCTATGTACAGCCACAAGGTCCTCGTTGAATATTTTTGATGATTCAAAGGTTGGTTTGGATGTTAATTTCATTAGTTTGTCCTTATTGGTTACAAGTTCTACATTTACACGTTTTCTTATGTTTTCCATAGTTTTTCCAAATACACTGTTATTCATAAGTTTGAAGAAATCTTTTTCAAAAGCATTTTTGCAATTAGTTCTTTTATTAGTATTGAAATCAATATATTTTTTCAACCATGGGCTCTGATCAAATTCTAATACACGATGTACTTTTTTGATTTTTAATCCCAATGACATATATAATTGTAGATTTTGATAGTGCAATATGTATTTCTCTTTTTTACCTAATATTGGTATTAATTTATTTACATCACCTACTGATATTTTATATTTTTCTTGGATTTTTTTACAATAGTCTGATAACATATTTTTGGTAACATTCATTTTCTCTGGAGCTAGTGGATAATCATTATGTAGATCATGTAGTTCTTTTGGATATTCTAAATCAACTTCTAATATTAGTCCTTTACCACTTTCTGGTTTATAATCAGCTAGATTACATGTTTTTATTTCCTTTTCTTTTAACCATCTAAATCCACCAGTTGGTAGATATTGTGACATTCCATAACCGTATAGATTGTTAGCATCCAAATACATTAGATACTTCGATGGCATATCCTTATCATAATTGTTAATGTACTTATTATTGGCTTTCCCATATCTGTTAGCAATATATGATACACCACCTCTTAATCCCTTTTCAATAAATACAAGAAGCCCAGGGGCTTGAAGATTTCCGCCATTAGCCTAAAAGATTTTAAAATTTGAAGTTGATCTTGAAAACGGAGAATTATGGGGTAAACAAATCATTGAGTATTCTCAATTATTATTGTAACTAACCTGCAATGTTAAAATACAACTCAATAAATAAAAAATAAAATTCGTGAATAATTAATTAATTAGTTCTGCTGAATATAGCTTTAGTCTACGTGCTTGAAAAATTGTACAGAAAGAAATGACGTAACATCAAAGATGGCGCATTATAAGACGGTCTTCATTATGCTACACTGCACGAGCTTTAACTTTCGATAGCATATAAACTTTAAAATAAAGTATTGTTCATTGGATAATAAAACAATCTGTTGCACTGTTAGGATTCTTATTGGCTTAAAACTTATTTTAGCCTCGTTCTCAGAAAAAAATCTTTAGCCTGGATAAGTTTCGGGCGTCCGGCCTAGCTGCGCTGTCTCTATCTATCTATCTCTCTATCTCTCTATCTCCTCAGGCGATTTTAAAGATTCCGCCTTCGCTGGCGGAAATCAAAAAACATGTCAACATCTGTCATCAATTCAAGTTCTACTTTTGTCATTTTCAACATTGAATCCCAAGATAATCCTGGAGATGTATAATAATGACATGGATCCAATTTATAATATTCTAAACATGTACCCCTAAAGTTTTCAAATATATCTGCCAATAGTAGTACATCCGATTTTAGATACAGGTCATGGTATTCTCCCATTGTTTTCAATTCAAACTTCTTCCAAACTGTTTTAGCATGCTTATATTGCTCATCGGTGATATATTCATCAATTAGTTGACTGTAAAAATCTTTTTGATACGGTAATTGTTTCTTATCAAATTTCGTAAATGAATCCATATAATCGTAGGGATACACACCTTTTTTAGTCATTAGTTCAAATTTCTTTTTATCACCAAATTCCTCTTTCGTATATTTAAATGATGTTTTTGGAAGGTTATCTGCTAATTTTTCCAAACTAGAACTCATAAACTGGAAACTATCAATAAATTTCAACTGACTACCTAACATGAATGCCATATATTTTTCCATATTGTTTGGAATTACGTTGATGTCCATTTCTTTGAGTTCTCCCCATTTGTTTTTATACGAATGTTTTTTAACGGTTTTACCAATCTGTTGCATAATAAAATGGCTATCATATCCTCTCAAATTATGGAAAACTACTGGTACTTTGTCTGTTAATCTATAACTTAAATTACAATCATTATGTGCTGATCCTCTATATCTACCTGTTACATGGCAATGATCTCTAACTTTGATATCTGTCTCAATATATTTTTGATTACATATGTGACAACTATCTGCTGCTTTAAAATTTTTGATATCGGTTTTTGACATTATCATATCCTGTTAAAATGTTTGTTTTTAACCCTATTCGGTCCGGGGGGGGCGGATTCCGCCCC
>JASGCC010002740.1:0-27055 GCA_030067915.1 Hydractinia echinata
AAAGAGAGAGATCAACGGTTGTGTCACATATTCGTAACCACACATGATTAGCGATATTTTTCTGATGTACTAGGTGATCGCTTTAACATGAAACGATTGACTGTGGGACTAATTGAACTGAATTTGGACTTTGACCTTATAAATGTGATAAATGAAACAATGGATTCCAGAAATACATCTCTTAATTTGACATGAGTGCTGGAACTCACGATTAACACTTGGCGCTGTGGTAGCGCTTTATTAAAATTTTAGTAAATATAGTCATTTTTTACTAGTGGGACAATTCTAGCGTTTGCGCGCACTGAAGAACATAAAGACAGTTTCAAAAACTATATTCAATGACTTTCTAACGGTTCAGTTCCGTTTGAGTTACAGGTTTCGTCACATATCGTACAACATGTATAACGAAATTGTTTCGGTGATATAACTAAGATTTGCGTCGCTTATAACATGAAACGATTAACAGTGGACTGATAACAGATTGGACTTTGACCTTATATAATGTGATACTGAGACAATTGGATCTACAAAGAAATAATTCTTCTTAATTTGACATATTGCTGGAACCAAGCAATTACACTGGACCTGTGGAGAGCTTTAATTAAAAATTTAGATAAAATAAGTCATTTTTTACTGTGGAGGACCAATCCTAGCCGTTAACAGCGCGCTGAAGAAATAGAGACAGTTCAAAAACTAATTTCATTGACTTTCAACGGTATCAGTCCGTTTGAGTTACAACGGTTGCGAGCCAACTCCTAGCCGTTAGCGCGCGCTGAAGAATATAGAACAGTTTCGAAAACTACATTTCATTGACTTTCTAACGGTATCAGTCCCGTTTGAGTTACAATCGGTTGTGTCACATATTCGTACCAACCATGGTATTTAGCGATATTTTTCTGATATACTTGGTTGCATCGCTTTAACAGTGAAACGATGACTGTGGGACTTAGTTAGCTGATGTGTTTTTTTGACGCTTAAAAAGTGATAAATGAGACAATAGGATCCAGGAAATAACATTCTTCTATTTGACATGATTGCTGGAACTCAGCGATCTACACTGGGCGCTGTGGTAAGCGCTTTATTTAAAAATTTAGATAAATAAGTCCATTTTTACCGTGGGACCAATCCTAGCCGTTAAACGGCGCGCCTGAAGAAATAGAGACAGTTTCGAAAACTACATTTCATTGACTTTCTAACGTATCAGTGCCGTTTGTGTTACAACGATCTGCGTCACATATTCAAGTCATTTTTACTGTGAGACAATCCTAGCCGTTAGCATGCGCGCTGAAGAAATAGACACAGTTTCAAAAACTACATTTCATTGACTTTTTAAAACGGTACAGTCCGTTGAGTTCAAACGTGCGTTCACATATTAGTACAATGTATTAGCGATATTTTTCTGATATTACTAGGTTGCATCGCTTGTAATAGTGAAAACGATTGACCTGTGGGACTTAATTGAATGATTTTGGGGACTTTGACCTATAAATGTGATAAACAATTAGACAATTGGACTCCACGAAATAACATTCTTCTAATTGACATGATTGCTGGAACTCACGATTACCCTGGGCGCTGTGGTAGCGCTTTATTTTTTTAGATAAATAAGTCACTTTTTACTGTGGGACCAATCCTACGGTTAGCGCGCGCTGAACGAAATAGATGCCAAGTTTACAAAAACTACATTTCATGACTTCTAAAACGTTAATCATCCGTTTGAGTTAAAACGGTTCTGTCACATTTCGTACACATGTATTTTGCAATATTTTTCGGGGTAATTACTAGGTCTGTCGCTTTTAACAGTGAAACGATTGACTGTGGGACTTAATTGAAACTGATTTGAACTTTGACCCTTATAGATGTGATAAATGAGACAATTGGACCCAAGACATAACATTCTTCTTAAATTTGACATGAATGGCTGGAACTCAGCATTACACTTGGCGCTGTGGTAGCAGCTTTATATTAAAAAATTTAGATAAATAAGTCATCTTTTACTCGTGGGAGTCCTAATCCTTACTGCCTTTTGACGGCGACCTGAAGATAATAAAGACAGTTGCTCAAAAAACTAATTTCAATTGAATATTCTAACGGTTAATCATCCGTTTGAATTACTAACGGTATGCGTCAAATATGTCGTACCAAACATGTATTTACGATATTTTTACTGATATCACTACGATGGCTGCGTCGCTTAATCAAACAGTGAAACGATTAATCAGTGGGACTAATAACGATTTTGGACTTTCGACTTATAATGTGATAAATGAACAATTTGGACTAACAAGAAAAAACATTCTTCTTAATTTGACATGATGCTGGTACCCTCCAAGCAAATTACCAACTGGGGCCCCCCGCTGGGGTAGCGGGGCTTTATAAAAAAAATTTATGATAAATAAGTCACTTTTACTGGTGGAAACAAATCCTACCGTTAAGCGCGGCTGCAGAAAAAGAGACATTTCAAAAACTACATTTTTCATTGACTTTCTAGGCGGTATCAGTCCGTTGAGTTACAACGGTGCGACCAATCCTAAGCCGTTAGCGCGCGCTTGAAGAAATAGAACAGTTTTTCGAAACTAACATTTCATTGACTTTCTAACGTATCAGTCCGTTTGAGTTACAACGTTGTGTCCACATATTCGTACCAACAATGTAATTCTAGCGATATTTTTCTGATATTACTAGTTCATGCGCTTTTAACAGTGGAAACGATTGACGTGGGACTTAGTTGAACTGATGTTGTTTTTTGGACCTTAAATGTGATAAATGAGACAATAGGACTCCAGGAAAATAACATTCTTCTTAATTTGACAATGATTGCTCGGAAACTCAGCGATTACACGGGCGCTGTGGTACGCTTTATTTAAAAATTTGAATAATTAAGTCAATTTTTTTAACTGTGGGACCAATCCTAGCGTTTGCGCGCACTAAAGAAATAAAGCACAGTTTTCAAAACTATATTTCAATGACTTTCTAACGGTATCATCCGGTTGAGTTACAACGTGCGTCACATAAATTCGTACCAACATGTATTTAACGATATTTTTCTGATATAACTAGATTGCGTCGCTTAAACATGAAACGAGTAAACAGTGGGACTGAATGACAGATTTTGGACTTTGACCTTATAATGTGATAAATGAGACAATTGGAACTCAAGAAATAACATTCTTCTTAATGACATGATTGCTGGAACTCAGCGATACACTGGCGCTGTGGTAGCGCTTTATTTAAAAAATTTAGATTAATAAGTCATTTTTATGTGGGACCAATCCAGCCGTTTATGCGCGGCTGAAGAAATAGAGACAGTTCAAAAAACTACATTTCATTGACTTTCTAGCGGTATCAGTCCGTTTGAGTACAACGGTTTGCGACCAATCCTACCTAGCCGTTAGCGGCGCTGCTGAAAATAGAACACAGTTCGAAAAACCTACATTTCATTGACTTTCTAAGCGGATCAGTCCGTTTGAAGTTACAAACGGTTGTGTCACATATTCGTACCAACATGTATTTAGCGATATTTTTCTGATATTACTAGGTTGGCATCGTTTTAAACAAGTGGAAACGATTGAACTGTGGGACTTAGTTGAACTGATGTTGTTATATTGACCTTATAAATGTGATAAATGAACAATAAGGCACTCCCAGGAAAATAACATTCTTCCTTAATTTGACATGAAATTGCCATGGAACTCAGCGATTACACTGGCGCTGTGTAAGCGTTTATTTAAAATTTAGATAAATAAGTCATTTTTTAACTGTGGGACCAATCCTAGCCGTTAGCCGCGCGCTGAAGAAATAGAGACAGATTCAAAAACTACATTTTATTGACTTGTCTAACGGTATCACCCGTTTTGAAAAAAAAAAAGGTTTTTTTACAACGGTTTGCCGGGTCAAATATTCGTAACCAGACATGTTATTTTAGCAATATTTTTCTGATATTACTAGTTTGCCATCTGCTTTTTTAACATGTGAAACGATTGACTGTGGACTTAATTAAACCTGAATTTGGACTTTTGACGCCTTATAAATGTGATAAATTGAGACAATTGGGCTCAGGAATTAACATATCTTCTTAATCTTAATTGACATGAGTGCTGGAACTCAGCGATTACACTGGGCGCTGTGGTAGCGCTTTATTTAAAATTTTAGATAAATAAGTCATTTTTTACTGTGGGACCATCCTAGCCGTTTGCGCGCACTGAAGAAAATAAAGACAGTTTCAAAAACTATATTTATTGACTTTCTAACGGTATCAGTCCGTTTGAGTTACAACGGTTGCGTCACATATTCGTACCAAACATGTATTTAGCGATATTTTTCTGATATTACTAGGTTGCATCGCTTATAACAGTGAAACGATTAACAGTTGGGACTTAATGAACTGAATTTGGACTTTGACCTTATAAATGTGATAAATGAGACAATTGGACTCCAAGAAATAACATTCTTCTTAATTTGACATGATTGCTTGGAACTCAGCCATTAACACTGGGCGCTGTTGGTAGCGCTTTATTTAAAAATTTAGATAAATAAGTCATTTTTTACTGTGGACCAATCCTAGCCGTTAACGCGCGCTGAAGAAATAGAGACAGTTTCAAAAACTACATTTCATTGACTTTCTAACGGTATCAGTCCGTTTGAGTTACAACGGATTGCGTCACATTTCAAGTCATTTTTTACTGTGAGACCATCCTAGCCGTTAGCGCGCGCTGAAGAAATAGACACAGTTTCAAAAACTACATTTCAATTGACTTTCTAACGGTATCAGTCCGTTTGAGTTACAACGGTTGTGTCACATATTCGTACCAACATGTATTTAGCGATATTTCTGATATTACTAGGTTGCATCGCTTTTAACAGTGAAACGATTGACTGTGGGACTTAATTGAACTGATTTTGACTTTTGACCTTATAAATGTGATAAATGAAGACAATTGGACTCCAGAAATAACATTCTTCTTAATTTGACATGATTGCTGGAAACTCAGCGATTACACTGGGCGCTGTGGTAGCGCTTTATTTAAAATTTAGATAGATAAGTCATTTTTTACTGTGGGACCAATCCTAGCCGTTAGCGCGCGCTGAAGAAATAGAGACAGTTTCAAAAACTACATTTCATTGACTTTCTAAACGGTATCAGTCCGTTTGAGTTACAACGGTTGTGTCACATATTCGTACCAACATGTATTTAGCGATATTTTTCTGATATTACTAGGTTGCATCGCTTTTAACAGTGAAACGATTGACTGTGGGATTAATTGAACTGATTTTGGACTTTGACCTTATAAATGTGATAAATGAGACAATTGGACTCCAAGAAATAACATTCTTCTTAATTTGACATGATTGCTGAACAAGCGATTACACTGGGCGCTGTGGTAGCGCTTTATTTAAAAATTTAGATAAATAAGTCATTTTTTACTGTGGGACCAATCCTAGCCGTTAGCGCGCGCTGAAGAAATAGAGACAGTTTCAAAAACTACATTTCATTGACTTTCTAACGTATCATCCGTTTGAGTTACAACGGTTGCGTCACATATTCGTACCAACATGTATTTAGCGAATATTTTTCTGATATTACTAGGTTGCATCGCTTTTAACAGTGAAACGATTGACCGTGGGACTTAATTGAACTGAATTTTGGACTTTGACCTTATAAATGTGATAAATGAGACAATTGGACTCCAGGAAAATAACATTCTTCTTAATTTGACATGATTGCTGGAACTCAGCGATTACACTGGGCGCTGTGGTAGCGCTTTATTTAAAAATTTAGATAAATAAGTCATTTTTTTACTGTGGGACCAATCCTAGCCGTTTGCGCGCGCTGAAGAAATAGAGACAGTTTCAAAAACTACATTTCATTGACTTTCTAACGGTATCAGTCCGTTTGAGTTACAACGGTTGCGTCACAATTCGTACCAACATGTATTTAGCGATATTTTTCTGATTTACTAGGTTGCGTCGCTTATAACAGTGAAACGATTAACAGTGGACTTAATGAACTGATTTTGGACTTTACTTTATCAATGTGATAAATGAGACAATTGGACTACAAGAAATAACATTCTTCTTAATTTGACATGATTGCTGGAACTCAGCAATTACACTGGGCGCTGGGTAGCGCTTTATTTAAAAATTTAGATAAATAAGTCATTTTTTACCGTGGGACCAATCCTAACCGTTAACGCGCGCTGAAGAAATAGAGACAGTTTCAAAAACTACATTTCATTGACTTTCTAACGGTATCAAGTCCGTTTGAGTTACAACGGTTGCGTCACATATTCAAGTTATTTTTACTGTGAGACCAATCCTAGCCGTTAGCGCGCGCTGAAGAAATAGACACAGTTTCAAAAACTACATTTCATTGACTTTCTAACGGTATCAGTCCGTTTGAGTTACAACGGTTGCGTCACATATTAGTACCAACATGTATTTAGCGATATTTTTCTGATATTACTAGGTTGCATCGCTTTTAACAGTGAAACGATTGACTGTGGGACTTAATTGAACTGATTTTGAACTTTGACCTTATAGATGTGATAAATGAGACAATTGGACTCCAAGAAATAACATTCTTCTTAATTTGACATGATTGCTGGAACTCAGCGATTACACTGGGCGCTGTGGTAGCGCTTTGTTTAGAAATTTAGATAAATAAGTCATTTTTTACTGTGGGACCTAATCCTAGCCGTTAGCGCGCACTGAAGAAATAGAGAGAGTTTCAAAAACTACATTTCATTGACTTTCTAACGGTAGCAATCCTTTGAGTTACAACGGTTGTGTCAAATATTCGTACCAACATGTACTTAGCAATATTTTTCTGATATTACTAGGTTGCATTGTTTTTAACAGTGAAACGATTTACTGTGGGACTTAATTGAACTGAATTTGGACTTTTGACCTTATAAATGTGATAAATGAGACAATTGGACTCCAGGAAATAACATTCTTCTTAATTTGACATGATTGCTGGAACTCAGCGATTACACTGGGCGCTGTGGTAAGCGCTTTTTTTAAAAATTTAGATAAATAAGTCATTTTTGCGGAGAGTAGCGGAGTGCGCGCCAGCTGCACGGAGCGTAGCGGGACCTATTCCTCATTATATAAGCCAAATATAAGGGACGGAGGAGAGTATATAGGATTTCCACACTATACATTGAAATTTTTTAATTTTGGTAAATGTTTTTGACAGGGTTGCCCACTAGTTTAATCTGGTCATTTTTTGCGTAAAACTTTCGGATGGAGCGAGGCAACGTGTTTTCCGCGCGTGCGATGGAGTTTTTGTTATTTTTAAAGATGGCCTAGCAGTGAGGCCGGTTGAGAGCAAACCCAGTTGTACAGTTTTAGCCACGTGATCCATGGGTCATTTTTAGTAATATCACGTTGATTTTTCCTCGGGTACATAGCTTCCTAAACTCAATATCGCCCTGATTGCAACTGACGGAAAGGCATTCTCAAGAAAACGAAGAAAGGGTAATTTATATAGTTAATATATCATTATTTTTTTACGTTACATATTCCTTCTTAGTCTTACTCAACCTAAAGCTTCCTAGCATAAACTACCGACTTAGCTGGAATAATAACAGAACTTAAGATAGCATATAGCTAGCTAACTAGCTATTTAAAGACTTTTAGTGGCATAAAATAGAGCAAATATGTAAATATATAGGTAGCAAAAGCTAGCATAAACTAGTTACAAACTATCATAAAATTAACTACTTGGCTGACATAAACTACCATTTTTGTAGCATTTAAAAGTAGCTTTTTTAGCTATACATATCAAGCCTTCGTAGAAAATTCAGTTGGACAAATTTTCTAGCTTAGCTATATAGCTATATATATAGCTATATACTTAACAATGACTGTTACTTAACATCTGATGTCACGATTAATTTTTTTAAAAAAATTAACGCTTTATTTAAATTTTAGATAAATAAGTTCATTTTTTTACTGTGGGACCAATCCTAGCCGTTTGCGCGCACTGAAGAAATAAGGACAGTTTCAAAAACTATATTTCATTGACTTTCTAACGGTATCAGTCCGTTTGAGTTACAACGGTTGCGTCACATATTCGACCAACATGTATTTAGCGATATTTTTCTGATATTACTAGGCTGCGTCGCTTATAACAGTGAAACGATTAACAGTGGGACTTAATGAACTGATTTTGGACTTTGACCTTATAAATATGATAAATGAGACAATTGGACTACAAGAAAAAACATTCTTCTTAATTTGACATGATTGCTGGAACTCAGCAATTACACTGGGCGCTGTGGTAGCGCTTTATTTAAAAATTTTAGATAAATTAAGTCATTTTTTACCGTGGGACCAATCCTAGCCGTTAACGCGCGCTGAAGAAATAGAGACAGTTTCAAAAACTACATTTCATTGACTTTCTAACGGTATCAGTCCGTTTGATTACAACGGTTGCGTCACATATTCAAGTCATTTTACTGTGAGACCAATCCTAGCCGTTAGCGCGCGCTGAAGAAATAGACACAGTTTCGAAAACTACATTTCATTGACTTTCTAACGGTATCAGTCCGTTTGAGTTACAACGGTTGTGTCACATATTCGTACCAACATGTATTTAGCGATATTTTTCTGATATTACTAGGTTGCATCGCTTTTAACAGTGAAACGATTGACTGTGGGACTTAGTTGAACTGATGTTGTTTTTGACCTTATAAATGTAATAAATGAGACAATAGGACTCCAAGAAATAACATTCTTCTTAATTTGACATGATTGCTGGAACTCAGCGATTACACTGGGCGCTGTGGTAGCGCTTTATTTATAAATTTAGATAATTAAGTCATTTTTTACTGTGGGACCAATCCTAGCCGTTAGCGCGCGCTGAAGAAATAGAGACAGATTCAAAACTACATTTTATTGACTTTCTAACGGTATCAATCCGTTTGAGTTACAACGGTTGCGTCAAATATTCGTACCAACATGTATTTAGCAATATTTTTCTGATATTACTAGGTTGCATCGCTTTTAACAGTGAAACGATTGACTGTGGGACTTAATTGAACTGAATTTGGACTTTGACCTTATAAATGTGATAAATGAGACAATTGGGCTCCAGGAAATAACATTCTTCTTAATTTGACATGATGCTGGAACTCAGCGATTACACTGGGCGCTGTGGTAGCGCTTTATTTAAAATTTAGATAAATAAGTCATTTTTTACTGTGGGACCAATCCTAGCCGTTTAGCGCGCGCTGAAGAAATAAAGACAGTTTCAAAAACTACATTTCATTGACTTTCTAACGGTATCAGTCCGTTTGAGTTACAACGGTTGCGTCACATATTCGTACCAACATGTATTTAGCGATATTTTTCTGTATTACTAGGTTGCGTCGCTTATAACAGTGAAACGATTGACTGTGGGACTTAATTGAACTGATTTTGGACTTTGACCTTATAAATGTGATAAATGAGACAATTGGACTCCAAGAAATAACATTCTTCTTAATTTGACATGATTGCTGGAACTCAGCATTACACTGGGCGCTGTGGTAGCGCTTTATTTAAAATTTAGATAAATAAGTCATTTTTACTGTGGGACCAATCCTAAGCCGTTAGCGCGCGCTTGAAGAAATAGAGACAGTTTCAAAAACTACATTTCAATGACTTTCTAACGGTATCAGTCCGTTTGAGTTACAAACGGTTGCGTCACATATTCGTACCAACATGTATTTAGCGATATTTTTCTGATATTACTAGGTTGCATCGCTTTTAACAGTGAAACGATTGAACTGTGGACTTAATTGAACTGAATTTTGGACTTTGACCTTATAAATGTGATAAATGAGACAATTGGACTCCACGAAATAACATTCTTCTTAATTTGACATGATTGCTGGAACTCAGCGATTACACTGGGCGCTGTGGTAGCGCTTTATTTAAAATTTAGATAAATAAGTCATTTTTTACTGTGGGACCAATCCTAGCCGTTAGCGCGCGCTGAAGAAATAGAGCCAGTTTCAAAAACTACATTTCATTGACTTTCTAACGGTATCAGTCCGTTTGAGTTACAACGGTTGCGTCACATATTCGTACCAACATGTATTTAGCGATATTTTTCTGATGTTACTAGGTTGCATCGCTTTTAACAGTGAAACGATTGACTGTGGGACTTAATTGAACTGATTTTGGACTTTGACCTTATAAATGTGATAAATGAGACAATTGGACTCCAAGAAATAACATTCTTCTTAATTTGACATGATTGCTGGAACTCAGCGATTACACTGGGCGCTGTGGTAGCGCTTTATTTAAAAATTTAGATAAATAAGTCATTTTTTACTGTGGGACCAATCCTAGCCGTTAGCGCGCGCTGAAGAAATAGAGACAGTTTCAAAAACTACATTTCATTGACTTTCTAACGGTATCAATCCGTTTGAGTTACAACGGTTGCGTCACATATTCGTACCAACATGTATTTAGCAATATTTTTCTGATATTACTAGGTTGCATCGCTTTTAACAGTGAAACGATTGACTGTGGGACTTAATTGAACTGATTTTGGACTTTGACCTTATAAATGTGATAAATGAGACAATTGGACTCCAAGAAATAACATTCTTCTTAATTTGACATGATTGCTGGAACTCAGCGATTACACTGGGCGCTGTGGTAGCGCTTTATTTAAAAATTTAGATAAATAAGTCATTTTTTACTGTGGGACCAATCCTAGCCGTTAGCGCGCGCTGAAGAAATAGAGACAGTTTCAAAAACTACATTTCATTGACTTTCTAACGGTATCAGTCCGTTTGAGTTACAACGGTTCTGTCACATATTCGTACCAACATGTATTTTGCAATATTTTTCTGGATATTACTAGGTTGCATCGCTTTTAACAGTGAAACGATTGACTGTGGGACTTAATTGAACTGAATTTGGACTTTGACCTTATAAATGTGATAAATGAGACAATTGGACTCCAGGAAATAACATTCTTCTTAATTTGACATGATTGCTGGAACTCAGCGATTACACTGGGCGCTGTGGTAGCGCTTTATTTAAAAATTTAGATAAATAAGTCATTTTTTACTGTGGGACCAATCCTAGCCGTTAGCGCGCGCTGAAGAAATAGAGACAGTTTCAAAAACTACATTTCATTGACTTTCTAACGGTATCAGTCCGTTTGAGTTACAACGGTTGTGTCACATATTCGTACCAACATGTATTTAGCGATATTTTTCTGATATTACTAGGTTGCATCGCTTTTAACAGTGAAACGATTGACTGTGGGACTTAGTTGAACTGATGTTGTTTTTTGACCTTATAAATGTGATAAATGAGACAATTGGACTCCAGGAAATAACATTCTTCTTAATTTGACATGATTGCTGGAACTCAGCGATTACACTGGGCGCTGTGGTAGCGCTTTATTTAAAAATTTAGATAAATAAGTCATTTTTACTGTGGGACCAATCCTAGCCGTTAGCGCGCGCTGAAGAAATAGAGACAGTTTCAAAACTACATTTCATTGATTTCTAACGGTATCAGTCCGTTTGAGTTACAACGGCTGTGTCACATATTCGTACCAACATGTATTTAGCGATATTTTTCTGATGTTACTAGGTTGCATCGCTTTTAACAGTGAAACGATTGACTCTGGGACTTAGCTGAACTGATTTTGGACTTTGACCTTATAAATGTGATAAATGAGACAATTGGACTCCAAGAAATAACATTCTTCTTAATTTGACATGATTGCTGGAACTCAGCGATTACACTGGGCGCTGTGGTAGCGCTTTATTTAAAAATTTAGATAATTAAGTCATTTTTTACTGTGGGACCAATCCTAGCCGTTAGCGCGCGCTGAAGAAATAGAGACAGATTCAAAAACTACATTTTATTGACTTTCTAACGGTATCAATCCGTTTGAGTTACAACGGTTGCGTCAAATATTCGTACCAACATGTATTTAGCAATATTTTTCTGATATTACTAGGTTGCATCGCTTTTAACAGTGAAACGATTGACTGTGGGACTTAATTAAACTGAATTTGGACTTTGACCTTATAAATGTGATAAATGAGACAATTGGGCTCCAGGAATTAACATTCTTCTTAATTTGACATGAGTGCTGGAACTCAGCGATTACACTGGGCGCTGTGGTAGCGCTTTATTTAAAATTTTAGATAAATAAGTCATTTTTTACTGTGGGACCAATCCTAGCCGTTTGCGCGCAATGAAGAAATAAAGACAGTTTCAAAAACTATATTTCATTGACTTTCTAACGGTATCAGTCCGTTTGAGTTACAACGGTTGCGTCACATATTCGTACCAACATGTATTTAGCGATATTTTTCTTATATTACTAGGTTGCGTCGCTTATAACAGTGAAACGATTAACAGTGGGACTTAATGAACTGATTTTGGACTTTGACCTTATAAATGTGATAAATGAGACAATTGGACTACAAGAAATAACATTCTTCTTAATTTGACATGATTGCTGGAACTCAGCAATTACACTGGGCGCTGTGGTAGCGCTTTATTTAAAAATTTAGATAAATAAGTCATTTTTACTGTGGGACCAATCCTAGCCGTTAACGCGCGCTGAAGAAATAGAGACAGTTTCAAAAACTACATTTCATTGACTTTCTAACGGTATCAGTCCGTTTGAGTTACAACGGTTGCGTCACATATTCAAGTCATTTTTTACTGTGAGACCAATCCTAGCCGTTAGCGCGCACTGAAGAAATAGACACAGTTTCAAAAACTACATTTCATTGACTTTCTAACGGTATCAGTCCGTTTGAGTTACAACGGTTGTGTCACATATTCGTACCAACATGTATTTAGCGATATTTTCTGATATTACTAGGTTGCATCGCTTTTAACAGTGAAACGATTGACTGTGGGACTTAGTTGAACTGATGTTGTTTTTTGACCTTATAAATGTGATAAATGAGACAATTGGACTCCAGGAAATAACATTCTTCTTAATTTGACATGATTGCTGGAACTCAGCGATTACACTGGGCGCTGTGGTAGCGCTTTATTTAAAAATTTAGATAGATAAGTCATTTTTTACTGTGGGACCAATCCTAGCCGTTAGCGCGCGCTGAAGAAATAGAGACAGTTTCAAAAACTACATTTCATTGACTTTCTAACGGTATCAGTCCGTTTGAGTTACAACGGTTGTGTCACATATTCGTACCAACATGTATTTAGCGATATTTTTCTGATGTTACTAGGTTGCATCGCTTTTAACAGTGAAACGATTGACTCTGGGACTTAGCTGAACTGATTTTGGACTTTGACCTTATAAATGTGATAAATGAGACAATTGGACTCCAAGAAATAACATTCTTCTTAATTTGACATGATTGCTGGAACACAGCGATTACACTGGGCGCTGTGGTAGCGCTTTATTTAAAATTTAGATAATAAGTCATTTTTTACTGTGGGACCAATCCTAGCCGTTAGCGCGCGCTGAAGAAATAGACAGAGTTTCAAAAACTACATTTATTGACTTTCTAACGGTATCAATCCGTTTGAGTTACAAACGGTTGCGTCAAATATTCGTACCAACATGTATTTAGCAATATTTTTCTGATATTACTAGGTTGCATCGCTTTTAACAGTGAAACGATTGACTGTGGGACTTAATTGAACTGAATTTGGACTTTGACCTTATAAATGTGATAAATGAGACAATTGGACTCCAGGAAATAACATTCTTCTTAATTTGACATGATTGCTGGAACTCAGCAATTACACTGGGCGCTGTGGTAGCGCTTTATTTAAAAATTTAGATAAATAAGTCATTTTTTACTGTGGGACCAATCCTAGCCGTTTAGCGCGCACTGAAGAAATAAGGACAGTTTCAAAAACTATATTCATTGACTTTCTAACGGTATCAGTCCGTTTGAGTTACAACGGTTGCGTCACATATTCGTACCAACATGTATTTAGCGATATTTTTCTGATATTACTAGGTTGCGATCGCTTATAACAGTGAAACGATTAACAGTGGGACTTAATGAACTGATTTTGGGACTTTTACTTTATCAATGTGATAAATGAGACAATTGGACTACAGAAATAACATTCTTCTTAATTTGACATGATTGCTGGAACTCAGCAATTACACTGGGCGCTGTGGTAGCGCTTTATTTAAAAATTTAGATAAATAAGTCATTTTTTACCGTGGGACCAATCCTAACCGTTAACGCGCGCTGAAGAAATAGAGACAGTTTCAAAAACTACATTTCATTGACTTTCTAACGTATCAGTCCGTTTGAGTTACAAACGGTTGCGTCACATATTCAAGTTATTTTTTACTGTGAGACCAATCCTAGCCTTAGCGCGCGCTGAAGAAATAGACACAGTTTCAAAAACTACATTCATTGACTTTCTAACGGTATCAGTCCGTTTGAGTTACAACGGTTGCGTCACATATTAGTACCAACATGTATTTAGCGATATTTTTCTTGATATTACTAGGTTGCATCGCTTTTAATAAGTGAAACGATTGACTGTGCGACTTAATTTGAACTTGATTTTGGAGTTTGACCTTATAAATGTGATAAATGAGACAATTGGACTCCACGAAATAACATTCTTCTTAATTTGACATGATTGCTGGAACTCAGCGAATACCCTGGGCGCTGTGGCAGCGCTTTGTTTAGAAATTTAGATAATAAGTCATTTTTTACCGGGGGGCTAATCCTAGCCGTTAGCGCGCACTGAAGAAATAGAGAGAGTTTCAAAAACTACATTCATTGACTTTTCTAACGGTAGCAATCCCTTTGAGTTACAACGGTTTGTGTCAAATATTCGTACCAACATGTACTTAGCAATATTTTTCTGATATTACTAGGTTGCATTGTTTTTAACAGTGAAAACGATTGACTGTGGGACTTAATTGAACTGAATTTGGACTTTGACCTTATAAATGTGATAAATGAGACAATTGGACTCCAGGAAAATAACATTCTTCTTAATTTGACATGATTGCTGGAACTCAGCGATTACCCTGGGCGTTGTGGTAGCGCTTTATTTTTTAGATTAAATAAGTCATTTTTTTACTGTGGGGACCAATCCTAGCGTTATCGCGCGCTGAAGAAATAGAGCCAGTTTCAAAAACTACATTTCATTTGACTTTCTAACGGTATCAGTTCGTTTGAGTTACAACGGTTGCGTCACATATTCGTACCAACATGTATTTAGCGATATTTTTCTGATATTACTAGGTTGCATCGCTTTTAACAGTTGAAACGATTGACTGTGGGACTTAATTGAACTGAATTTGGACTTTGACCTTATAATGTGATAAATGAGACAATTGGACTCCAGGAAAATAACATTCTTCTTAATTTGACATGATTGCTGGAACTCAGCGATTACACTGGGCGCTGTGGTAGCGCTTTGTTTTAGAAATTTAGATAAATAAGTCATTTTTACTGTGGGACTAATCCTAGCCGTTAGCGCGCACTGAAGAAATAGAGAGAGTTTCAAAAACTACATTTCATTGACTTTCTAACGGTAGCAATCCCTTTGAGTTACAACGGTTGTGTCAAATATTCGTACCAACATGTACTTAGCAATATTTTTCTGATATTACTAGGTGCATTGTTTTTAACAGTGAAACGATTTACTGTGGGACTTAATTGAACTGAATTTTGGACTTTGACCTTAAAATGTGATAAATGAGACAATTGGACTCCAGGAAATAACATTCTTCTTAATTTGACATGATTGCTGGAACTCAGCGATTACACTGGGCGCTGTGGTAGCGCTTTTTTTTAAAAATTTAGATAAATAAGTCATTTTTGCGGGAGTAGCGGAAGGCGCGCCAGCGCACGGAGCGTAGCGGAGCCTATTTCCTCATTATATAAGCCAAATATAAGGGACGGAGGAGAGTATATAGGATTTCCCACTATACATGAAATTTTTTTTAATTTTGGTAAATTTTTGACAGGGTTGCCCACTAGTTTAATCTGGTCATTTTTTGCGTAAACTTCGGATTGAGCGAGGCAACGTGTTTTCCGCGCGGCGATGGAGTTTTTGTTATTTTAAAGATTGCCTAGCAGTGAGTCCGGTTGAGAGCAACCCAGTGTACAGTTTTAGCCACGTGATCCATGGGTCATTTTTAGTAATATCACGTGGTTTTTCCTCGGGTACATAGCTTCCTAAACTCAATATCGCCCTGATTGCAACTGACGGAAAGGCATTCTCAAGAAAACGAAGAAAGGGTAATTTATATAGTTAATATATCATTATTTTTTACGTTACATATTCCTTCTTAGTCTTACTCACACCTAAAGCTTCCTAGCATAAAACTACCGACTTAGCTGGAATAATAACAGAACTTAAGATAGCATATAGCTAGCTAACTAGCTATTTAAAGACTTTTAGCTGGCATAAAATAGAGCAAATATGTAAATATATAGGTAGCAAAAACTAGCATAAAACTAGCTACAAACCTATCATAAAATTAACTACTTGGCTGACATAAAACTACCAATTTTTGTAGCATTAAAAGTAGCTTTTTTGGCTATACATATCAAGCCTTCGTAGAAAAATTCAGTTGGACAAATTTTCTAGCTTAGCTATATAGCTATATATATAGCTATATACTTAACAATGACTGTTACTTACATCTGATGTCACGATTAATTTTTTTAAAAAAATTAACGCTTTATTTAAAATTTTAGATAAATAAGTCATTTTTACTGTGGGACCAATCCTAGCCGTTTGCGCGACTGAAGAAATAAGGACAGTTTCAAAAACTATATTTCATTGACTTTCTAACGGTATCAGTCCGTTTGAGTTACAACGGTTGCGTCCATATTCGTACCAACATGTATTTAGCGATATTTTTCTGATATTACTAGGCTGCGTCGCTTATAACAGTTGAAACGATTAACAGTGGGACTTAATGAACTGATTTTGGACTTTGACCTTATAATGTGATAAATGAGACAATTGGACTACAAGAAATAACATTCTTCTTAATTTGACATGATTGCTGGAACTCAGCAATTACACTGGGCGCTGTGGTAGCGCTTTATTTAAAAATTTAGATAAATAAGTCATTTTTACCGTGGGACCAATCCTAGCCGTTAACGCGCGCTGAAGAAATAGAGACAGTTTTCAAAAAACTACATTTCATTGACTTTCTAACGGTATCAGTCCGTTTGAGTTACAACGGTTGCGTCACATATTCAAGTCATT
Source organism: Hydractinia echinata (assembly GCA_030067915.1). Classification (NCBI taxonomy): domain Eukaryota; kingdom Metazoa; phylum Cnidaria; class Hydrozoa; order Anthoathecata; family Hydractiniidae; genus Hydractinia; species Hydractinia echinata. The sequence continues at coordinate 17,215 of JASGCC010002740.1, forward strand.
TTTTACTGTGAGATCAATCCTAGCCGTTAGCGCGCGCTGAAGAAATAGACACAGTTTCAAAAACTACATTTCATTGACTTTCTAACGGTATCAGTCCGTTTGAGTTAACAACGGTTGCGTCACATATTAGTACCAACATGTATTTAGCGATATTTTTCTGATATTACTAGGCTGCATCGCTTTTAATAGTGAAACGATTGAACTGTGGGACTTAATGAACTGATTTTGGAGTTTGACCTTATAAATGTGATAAATGAGACAATTGGACTCACAGAAATAACCATTCTTCTTAATTTGACATGATTGCTGGAACTCAGCGATTACCCTGGGCGCTGTGGTAGCGCTTTATTTAATTTAGATAAATAAGTCATTTTTTAATGTGGGACCAATCTAGCCGTTAGCGCGCGCTGAAGAAATAGAAGCCAGTTTCAAAAACTACATTTCATTGACTTTCTAACGGTATCAGTTCCGTTTGAGTTACAACGGTTGCGTCACATATTCGTACCAACATGTATTTAGCGATATTTTTCTGATATTACTAGGTTGCATCGCTTTTAACAGTGAAACGAGTGACTGTGGGACTTAATGAACTGATTTTGACTTTGACCTTATAGATGTGATAAATGAGACAATTGGACTCCAAGAAATAACATTCTTCTTAATTTGACATGATTGCTGGAACTCAGCGATTACACTGGGCGCTGTGGTAGCGCTTTGTTTTAGAAATTTAGATAAATAAGTCATTTTTTACTGTGGGACTAATCCTAGCCGTTAGCGCGCACTGAAGAAATAGAGAGAGTTTCAAAAACTACATTTCATTGACTTTCTAACGGTAGCAATCCTTTGAGTTACAACGGTTTGTCAAATATTCGTACCAACATGTATTTTGCAATATTTTTCGGGTGTTACTAGGTTGCATCGCTTTTAACAGTGAAACGATTGACTGTGGGACTTAATTGAACTGAATTTGGACTTTGACCTTATAAATGTGATAAATGAGACAATTGGACTCCAGGAAATAACATTCTTCTTAATTTGACATGATTGCTGGAACTCAGCGATTACACTGGGCGCTGTGGTAGCGCTTTTTTTAAAAATTTAGATAAATAAGTCATTTTTGCGGAGAGTAGCGGAGGGGCCTATTTCCTCATTATATAAGCCAAATATAAGGGACGGAGGAGAGTATATAGGATTTCCCCACTATACATGAAATTTTTTTTAATTTTGGTAAATTTTTGACAGGGTTGCCAGTAGTTTAATCTGTCATTTTTTGCGTAAACTTCGGATTGAGCGAGGCAACGTGTTTTCCGCGCGGCGATGGAGTTTTTGTATTTTTTAAAGATGGCCTAGCAGTGAGTCCGGTTGAGAGCAACCCAGTGTACAGTTTTAGCCACGTGATCCATGGGTCATTTTTAGTAATATCACGTGATTTTTCCTCGGGTACATAGCTTCCTAAACTCAATATCGCCCTGATTGCAACTGACGGAAAGGCATTCTCAGAAAACGAAGAAAGGGTAATTTATATAGTTAATATATCATTATTTTTTTACGTTACATATTCCTTCTTAGTCTTACTCACACCTAAAGCTTCCTAGCATAAACTACCGACTTAGCTGGAATAATAACAGAACTTAAGATAGCATATAGCTAGCTAACTAGCTATTTAAAGACTTTTAGCTGGCATAAAATAGAGCAAATATGTAAATATATAGGTAGCAAAAACTAGCATAAAACTAGCTACAAAGCTATCATAAAATTAACTACTTGACTGACATAAAACTACCATTTTTTGTAGCATTAAAAGTAGCTTTTTTAGCTATACATATCAAGCCTTCGTAGAAAAATTCAGTTGGACAAATTTTCTAGCTTAGCTATATAGCTATATATATAGCTATATACTTAACAATGAGTGTTACTTACATCTGATGTCACGATTAATTTTTGATCTTATACAGGAATCTTTCCCATAAAAAAAAGCAATGTTGCAGAATTCAAAACAGGCTATATTTTTTTTTGTATTTTTAAATGTTTCCAAAAACCAAGAATCAAAAAGCTAAGTTAGCAAAAGAACTAATAGCTATAGATACATATTTTGCAGATAGTACGTTCCGTCTCCACTCGTGATCAAATCAATGTTTATATAAAGGTTGATGTGGCCACATGTAATTGTTTATGCTGCTTAGCCATAAATGGCATTTTTTAACATTAATGGGGAATGGAGAGCCATATTTTTGTGGACGCTTGTACCTATATTGTAGGCACCTTAGGAAATAAAGTCCTTCAATATATATATATATATATATATATATATTGGGAAACTTTTTCAACATCAACACTATTATTTATTGACAAGCGCTTTTTATGCAATTGTCAACATATATTGAAAATCTTCGATATATCCATTATTTCTTATTAAATTTCCCGATATGTATACAAATGTTGCGATAATTTTTGTTTCTGTAAGAGAGCGTTCACATATTACGTAATCAAGTAGGGGGGGTCATTGAAATTGCTTTCGCTTGATTATGGGGTCAAGTGGTTTGATGACATCAGCAAATCAAAAACATTTAACAGCATATTTTATCATGAGTGTGAAAAATATCAACTATCTAAAGCGTTTGTATTCGGCATATTCTATATCTTGCATGGTATTTTTTTTGGGAGGTGGGTCAACCAAATGATTACGACTAACTGATTACATGGGGGAGTTGGGAGTAGAAAATACAAAAAATTGATTACGTAATATGTGAACGCTCCCTAACTTGACCTGATCTTTACACCAATGCAGAATATCATGCTTAAGTCCAGCTCTTTCTAGGTACCAAGCTAGCCTAATTAATTGCTATTCTTTTTAAGTTTTTGTTCAAGTTGGAATTAGAGGTCCTGAAAACTTGTATACAAAATAAACATATACTGCTGTTTGATTTTTAGCTGGACGGGGTAACAACGGGCTGTTTGCTGGTTTATTTCAAACCGAAGTTGCAATAAAGTTTTTTTGGAAAATGTGATACACCTATCTGATGTCACGATTAATTTTTGATCTTTCACAGGAACCTTTCCTATAAAATATTACGTAAAAAATATACAAAGTGTATATAGTATGCACCTGTAAAGTTTTTTATATTCATGCCCTGTTGGTCTAATGGCTATGACACTCTTGCAAATGAGTGATCCAGGTTCGAATCCTGGACAGGGTTAGGAAAAAGATAGTTATCTTGGTTGCTATGTAGCTGAGAAAGGAGAGAATCGCATACAGCTCCATCTCTAGCACACAGTTATCACTTTTATTCATAGAATAAAAAAAAATGCCATGTATATATCAAACAAAAATGTTTATATGTGTTTAACCATAATCAGATTTCTTAAATTATATTTGTTCTTAGCATTATCTGAACAATTATTATTATTTTAAGCTGAGAAACACGACTCGTTAGAATGAAGAAGTTTTTGAATTAGTGTCACTTTGAAGTGTTTCTCTATTTTTAAAGGTAGTAAGATGTTTTATTTATTTTAAAAATGGTTAATGACATGGATGGTACATTTAAAAATTAAAAAGTTGTTTTTATTCTTAAAAAGTATTCACTTACATTGTGATTTCAAAATCTGTTTCTGTGCAAAGCATATAAGAAAATTGTTTGTAACATGCTCACGTATTTTGCTGCAAATACTTTATCCTTTTTCAAAAAAAAAAGACGAAAGTACATCACCGACACCGGCGACTGTGGGTATACCATGTAGGTCTGGAACCGTACGGATGGGGGGCGCTGATTCCGGATACTTTTCTGTTCCGTTCCGTGCCGTTCCGCGGAAAATTTTCTTGAAGTGGAAAACGGCCTTTACGGTTTATTTACATTTAAACATTTTCTGATTCGTCAGATTATTGAACATGTAAATGTAAATGTAATGTCAATGGTCCTTGAAACATTGTGTCCGGAGAAACTGCGGATTGGCTAATACAGGACTATTTTTTTTGAAAATAAACATTTTTTGTTTTGATTGGACAAAATGGATCACGTGCATTTCGCGGTTAAAATATACCTTTTGGCGGCACTTTTTTTCAAACCCTCTGGAAATTTACCGGAGCGTGTTTTGTTTGTTTACTGGAACTTTATTGACATTGGATCATTGGATAAGTATTACTTGATAATTTTGTCTTTGTGTTTACCAGCAAACAAACTTTTAGGTGCAAACTGTTGCTGGGTGCATCTTATCACATTTACTTTACTGTTTATTTATATATATGATTTTAGTCCCCTGCTGTGTCCTGTATTTTGGCGTGTTATAGCTAAGGTATAGGTATAGCGAAAAGGCAACTGACAACGACCATTTAGTAAAAACAAATTCATAATGATATCAGTCCAAGCATATCGTGCCACCATCGGAACTTTCTATAATGTAGCTGCTAGTCACTCCAATAACATTAACATGAAGTAATGAATAGTCACACACAATCTGGAATTTTTTTTGACAAGCTGGATAATTACAACCACTCGATTCATTTTTTGAAACTTTTTCTTTCAATAATTTTGATGTGTTGTTTGACTTGTAATATCAATCTTGCTTCACTTCAATTACTGTTATTGTTATCTGGTGATATTGAAAGCAATCCTGGCCCCTGTAACAATGACATTGACTTTCAAATAGCACAACAGGAATCTTATGCCACCCATCTTCTAAGTCATTCAAATTCTGCTGATCATATAATTGCTTATGCTAGAAGTATTGGTCTGTCGAATATAACATATCAAGAAGTGACAATAGGGGATGGCAACTGCTTTTTAGAGCAGTAGTACAGCAAATTAATCGCCCTGAGATAAGACAAATTGTCCCCCTGGAACTGTGTTTTCAGAATCATGTCCAACTACGAGCTGCTGTTGTCAATTTTGTGCGCGAAAATAGTGATGTGGGAATTTTTCAAAATAGCAGAGACCTTTTTTTTACAAGCCCTGAAGAGTGGGAATGCGAATTACAAAATCAGTCAAGACCTACCGTTTATGTTGAAGAAATTTTTATACGAGCTGCTGCAATAATGCTGGGCATCAACATTTTGATAACGTCTGATACCAGTACTGCAATTCACCCATATACCCTTATTAGTCCTACTCATGATGAAACACATAATATTGCTGGGGAACAACAAGTGGCACATCTATTGACTGATGGTACCACTGCGGGTGCTTTTATTTTGCTTGGGAGGGTTAATGACAATCATTACCAATCACTGATCTTTGATGACAATGTGAACATTCCTCCTGCTACATCACTCAGTCCACCTAAGAAAATCCCTTGTTTATCATCAAAAAATACAGTCCAGCCTGAAAATATAACCAATCAAGATGGCAAAAAGGAAGTAACTATTTTAAAGGAAGGTCAAGATGTTACAGTAGAGAAAATACTGGAATCTCACTATCAATCATTAATCTTTAACAACAATGTTAGCATACCTTCTGCTACATCATCCACATCACTTAGTCCACCTAAAAAAATTTCTTGTTCATCATCAAACAACTTAATTCAGCCTAAAAATATAACCAATCAACTTACTTTGAAAGAAAGCAAGATATTCTAGTAAAAAAAATAATGAAATCTTATATGTCTGCTCCTATAATACCAAAAGTAGGCAAGCCTAAACCAAATAGTAATAAAGAAATTAATTTAAAGCAAAGGTGTCTTCGATTAAATATTGAATATGAAGAACCCATAGTCAATGAAACAAGTATCGAAACAAACAAAAGACACCGTCGAGTAAATTATAGATGCCAAAAAGCTAAAACAGCCGTGCATAAGAAGACAAACTCTACTGTAAAAAAAACACCCATTGCACTGCCAATTACTACACAGAATCAGGTAAAGATTTTATCAACAAATGTACCAACCACACATTCCATACTAACAACACAGTCAATCCTAACAAATTTACCAACCACACAGCAGTCAATACCAACCACACATCAGTCAATACCAACTAATTTATCAACCACACAGTCAGAGGCAACAATTTTACCAGGAAACCAGTTCAGTAACATAGACGAAATTTATAGAAATGAGATCTCCACCATTCATCAAAACCCTAATGTTGTGGCTGCTGTAGTGCGGTTTGAGGAAGGTGAGAAATTACATAGTTTAGCAACCTGCAAAACATGTTGTGAAACCCGACCAGTATTTCATGCTACACCTGCAATCAGTCCTACTGCGAAAAACGAAACAAAACCAATTACCATTAAGCCTTGGAAGATTTTCAGTGATGGAAGGTGTGGCAGATGTCATAAGGAAAGTCTTAGTCGTTTCAAAAAAAATGTGAAAACACCTGCTAGATTTTCAGGTATACTCTCAGTAGATGATGACGATTTGGGCCCACTGCAAGATAATATCCGCCATAATGATATGCATTTTTTACCAGTACCACCGTATCTTCAAAATTTGACTATACTAGAAGTTGCATTAATTCGTCGTATCACTGTCATTATGAATATACACCTCCTGCGGTATGGCATGCTTGCATCAAAAGGTCATTGCATCAGTTTTCCTCAAAGAATGCAAATTGCTACCGAATTGCCATCATTACCATCAGAAGTTGGAATAGTGGTTATAAAAAAGAAAGGAAGTAAAAATTCAATCCAACAGTATACTGTACAAAGGGTTAAAGTTGAAAGTGCATTACGGGGACTGTGTTTTGGGTACCCAGAAGGGGGTGTTGAGTATCAAGATACTAATAATAAACACCAATACAATGGCTCTGATCACATTGACAAACCTTTAAAAGGACGCTACTTCCAGTTCCTACCGAATGAGTACTATAAGGATGTCTCTATAAAATATGACCGCATTCAAAATTTACCAGAAATGCGTTCCGAATTACCTGATATGCCAGTTGTGGAATTACCAAATAATATATCAGAAGGAGACAAGGGTCCTGCTGAAAATCAATTTCAACAAAACTTACCTGAAGACGATGAAAGTATAACCCGTTCTGGTTTAGTTTGTCCGGTTGAACCTAAAGATGCTGACAAAGAATTCGAACAATACTGCAGAAGCTCTTGGGTTCTGAAGATGCAGTTAATCAAGCTCTTCAACATGGCACAATTGCGAATGCAAATTTGGAATATACCCGAGAACGGCCAATTCGAGAATTAAAAACTCCTGGGTTTTTTACTATGGCATACCCAACTGTTTTTATTAATGGAAATTGTGACTTAACTGTTCCAAGATTGAGTAAATTAATTTTGAAGAATACATCGAACATATATATTATTGTTCTGATAATCGTGTAGCGCGTCATCCATACTTGAAATTTTTCTTATTGAATATGCGTTTGCGAATGCAAGCATTGCAGCAGGGTAGCTTTCTTGTTTCCCAACAATTAAATGATGCTCATCTCAGAGAGATAATTTACAAAATGATGATGATTCAGTTCACGAAAAATTATTAGTATTGGAAAAAATCTGGTGAATACCGATCCGTACTGGAGAGACCAAAAAAAAAAATTGGATGCCATGTTGTTTTTTAGACGAAATGAATTTGGCGATTTACCAGCATATTTTGATACCAACAGTTGTGCAGAATTTCATTGGAAACCATTGCATGAACTACTTATTAAGTATCATGCGTTAATAAACAATTTGAATGAAGATGATGTCAGGCAGCAAATGGAAAGCGATAATAAATTCAAGCGGGAAATGATTCTACAAAATCTTCATATAGTCACGCAGTATTTTGATGCAAGGACTATAAATTACTTTGGCACAGTCAACAAGGAAGTATTTCAATATGATGACTATTGGTTGCGATATGAATTTCCTAAAAGTAGAGGTGAGATACATGGACACGCGATAATTTCGTCATCTAAACATGCCCAAAAAGTAAAAACTATCATCATGGATAGCTTGTCTGATAATGCAGACTCGCAAGCATTAAAACCTGCAGCACAAGAACTTCAAAATTGGTTACAAACAACAAATGAAGACAGTGATGTGATTTTTTCACCCATGTTCACTTCACTGCATCCTGCTGGGGGAAATGAAATTATAGATACTTCTGGAATTTAGAACTTGGGTTCCAAACAAAGATCAATGGGCAAGACCTGAAGGGACGCAAGCTCCTCCAGAACATAACCCACTGGCACAAGAACTTTTGGATGTCGCTAGTCATAAAGGTGGTATAAAAGAGCAACATACCCATCTTGTGAACAGGATTGGCCTCCATAAGTGTAATTCTAATTGTTTGCGTTATCACCGAAAGAATAAAAAAGATACTGCTCCACAGAAGTACTGTCGCTTTCATTTTGGTGATCTTAATCCACAAACCAAAAAAACAAGTGGTAAAGAGATTCATCCTTTTAATGCTGTTCAAACCGATGATGATGCATGTAAAAACACGCCTACTTAGTTGGCTAGCAAATTGTGACAGTCAACCCATTATCGATCAGGACCTTATGGCTCTACAAAAATACATTGCTAGTTATGCTTGCAAAGGGGCTGCTTCAACCGAAGATTTGGTACATGTTTATCGTCATCTGATTGAAAACACTGCTGATGGAAGCACTGTAAAAAATTTGGCTCAACGCCTACTTCAAAAAATTGCTGGTCTAGTAGATGTACCAGGTGCTGCGGCGGATTTCATTAATAGTGGTGGTCGTTTGATTAGATGTACCAGGAATTTTCGATACATTGGCATCAGTGGCTTCCGAGCCTTGGATACGACTGGTGAAGATGGAACCGTTACAAAGAGTAGCACATTGGATTAAATACTTGAGTGATAAGCGTAGAGAAACTGAGCCAGAAATATCATTATGGAACTGGAGCAAGAAATGTAATTGTACCTGCAAAGTAGATCACGTGCCAGTTTTACAGGAATATCTACAAAACCTGTTTGGCCTGTTACTGAGGACTATGCAAAAGCTATGCTCATTATATTTTCTGTTGGAACGTGGCATAATACTGAAGAATTGAAGGGACAACATGAGTCATTTGCTGCTGCTTTGGTCCCTTGTTCAAACTGAAGAATGTCCATCAATATTAATTGATTCATTGAAAGAGGCTAAACAATCTTTCGATAAAAAGAGCAAGAGAACACGAAATCACACTAATGTAATCAATATTCAAACCGATACTCAGTCTTCAGATCAATCGTCACAATACACAGATGCAAGTTCTCAATGTTCCCAAAATTCCGCCATTGCAGAAATAAACATAGGCAGATCAATAATGAGAGATTGCTAAGCACCATGTTGCTGATATCAGTGAGCCGAATGTACAACAGGTTCTTCCCAATGGAGGGCCTATGTTTGATTGGAATAATTATGCAATTCAAAGTTTTGGTAGTCAATGGCCAATTAATGCTGACACATGGTTACAATCTATATCTGAAGAAGCAGAAAGAAATGAATTGCAGCATGCCGATGATTGTACCTTACCGCAAATAAACATCTTGAATGCTAATGAATTACAGAGAACAGTAATTGGAATAAATCTTGAGCATTTATTACAAGTCGCAAAAGGAACTTTGCCAACAAGGTAGCCAGCAATTACGTTTATTAATACAAGGAACAGCTGGTGTTGGGAAAACATTTATCATTACCGCACTCACCAGAATTGTTCGCCGTATTTTTAAACGAAATTCTGCAGTTATGAACTTGGCCCCAACTGGTGCAGCATCAGTCCTCATACCTAATGGTCGCACTATACACTCAATGACTCCACCACCACAACAACTCAAAAAAAGATAAGATTTAATTCCCTTGTCCAGCTTTTGACTAACCTTTGGTGTCTGTAGCTCTAAGAAAGCTTAAGAAATATACCAGGCATGCATGAAAACAATATCTCTCTCTTTGCTCCGTCACCCT
>JASGCC010002741.1:0-27052 GCA_030067915.1 Hydractinia echinata
TATGGCCTTACACGTAGATCACGTGGTTCACTGCCTGCAGGTTACCATCGGTCTAGTTTCCACTCTCAATGGACTACGACGTCCAAGTCGTTTTCATTGCGCCATGGCCTTATAACACCGTCAACTACGTGTACAGGCCTCTAAAGGCTGTAATATGGCCTTTTGCAGCCTAATAAAGGCCTTACACGTAGATCACGTGGTTCCTCCCCTCCGCAGGTTACCATCGGTCTAGTGTTTCCACTCTCAATGGACTACGACGTACCAAGTCGTTTTCCATTGTGCCATGGCCTTATAACACCGTCAACTACGTGTACAGGCCTCTAAAGGCTGTAATATGGCCTTTTGCAGCCTAATAAAGGCCTTACACGTAGATCACGTGGTTCCGCCCTCCGCAGGTTACCATCGGTCTAGTGCTTCCACTCTCAATGGACTACGACGTACCAAGTCGTTTTCATTGTGCCATGGCCTTATAACACCGTCAACTACGTGTACAGGCCTCTAAAGGCTGTAATATGGCCTTTTGCAGCCTAATAAAGGCCTTACACGTAGATCACGTGGTTCTCGCCCCTCCGCAGGTTACCATCGGTCTAGTGTTTCCACTCTCAATGGACTGACACGTACCAAGTCGTTTTCCATTGTGCCATGGCCTTATAACACCGTCAACTACGTGTACAGGCCTCTAAAGGCTGTAATATGGCCTTTTGCAGCCTAATAAAGGCCTTACACGTAGATCACGTGGTTCCGCCCTCCGCAGGTTACCATGGTCTAGCTTTCCACTCTCAATGGACTACGACGTACCAAGTCGTTTTCCATTGTGCCATGGCCTTATAACACCGTCAACTACGTGTACAGGCCTCTAAAGGCTGTAATATGGCCTTTTGCAGCCTAATAAAGGCCTTACACGTAGATCACGTGGTTCCACTGCCTGCAGGTTACCATCTATCTATTTCCACTCTCAATGGACTACGACGTACCAAGTCGTTTTCCATTGTGCCATGGCCTTATAACACCGTCAACTACGTGTACAGGCCTCTAAAGGCTGTAATATGGCCTTTTGCAGCCTAATAAAGGCCTTACACGTAGATCACGTGGTTCTCACCCCTCCGCAGGTTACCATCGGTCTAGTGTTTCCACTCTCAATGGACTACGACGTACCAAGTCGTTTTCCATTGTGCCATGGCCTTATAACACCGTCAACTACGTGTACAGGCCTCTAAAGGCTGTAATATGGCCTTTTGCAGCCTAATAAAGGCCTTACACGTAGATCACGTGGTTCCGCGCCCTCCGCAGGTTACCATCGGTCTAGTGTTTCCACTCTCAATGGACTACGACGTCCAAGTCGTTTTCCATTGCGCCATGGCCTTATAACACCGTCAACTACGTGTACAGGCCTCTAAAGGCTGTAATATGGCCTTTTGCAGCCTAATAAAGGCCTTACACGTAGATCACGTGGTTCCTCGCCCCTCCGCAGGTTACCATCGGTCTAGTTTCCACTCTCAATGGACTACGACGTACCAAGTCGTTTTCCATTGTGCCATGGCCTTATAACACCGTCAACTACGTGTACAGGCCTCTAAAGGCTGTAATATGGCCTTTTGCAGCCTAATAAAGGCCTTACACGTAGATCACGTGGTTCCTCCCCTCCGCAGGTTACCATCGGTCTAGTGTTTCCACTCTCAATGGACTACGACGTCCAAGTCGTTTTCATTCGCCATGGCCTTATAACACCGTCAACTACGTGTACAGGCCTCTAAAGGCTGTAATATGGCCTTTTGCAGCCTAATAAAGGCCTTACACGTAGATCACGTGGTTCCTCGCCCCTCCGCAGGTTACCATCGGTCTAGTGTTTCCACTCTCAATGGACTACGACGTACCAAGTCGTTTTCCATTGTGCCATGGCCTTATAACACCGTCAACTACGTGTACAGGCCTCTAAAGGCTGTAATATGGCCTTTTGCAGCCTAATAAAGGCCTTACACGTAGATCACGTGGTTCCACGCCTGCAGGTTACCATGGTCTATTTCCACTCTCAATGGACTACGACGTCCAAGTCGTTTTCATTGCGCCATGGCCTTATAACACCGTCAACTACGTGTACAGGCCTCTAAAGGCTGTAATATGGCCTTTTGCAGCCTAATAAAGGCCTTACACGTAGATCACGTGGTTCCTCCCCCTCCGCAGGTTACCATCGGTCTAGTGTTTCCACTCTCAATGGACTACGACGTCCCAAGTCGTTTTCTATTGCGCCATGGCCTTATAACACCGTCAACTACGTGTACAGGCCTCTAAAGGCTGTAATATGGCCTTTTGCAGCCTAATAAAGGCCTTACACGTAGATCACGTGGTTCCTCGCCCCTCCGCAGGTTACCATCGGTCTAGTGTTTCCACTCTCAATGGACTACGACGTACCAAGTCGTTTTCCATTGCGCCATGGCCTTATAACACCGTCAACTACGTGTACAGGCCTCTAAAGGCTGTAATATGGCCTTTTGCAGCCTAATAAAGGCCTTACACGTAGATCACGTGGTTCCTCGCCCTCCGCAGGTTACCATAGGTCTAGTGTTTCCACTCTCAATGGACTACGACGTACCAAGTCGTTTTCCATTGTGCCATGGCCTTATAACACCGTCAACTACGTGTACAGGCCTCTAAAGGCTGTAATATGGCCTTTTGCAGCCTAATAAAGGCCTTACACGTAGATCACGTGGTTCCGCCTCCGCAGGTTACCATGGTCTAGTGCTTCCACTCTCAATGGACTACGACGTACCAAGTCGTTTTCATTGCGCCATGGCCTTATAACACCGTCAACTACGTGTACAGGCCTCTAAAGGCTGTAATATGGCCTTTTGCAGCCTAATAAAGGCCTTACACGTAGATCACGTGGTTCCTCGCCCCTCCGCAGGTTACCATCGGTCTAGTGTTTCCACTCTCAATGGACTACGACGTACCAAGTCGTTTTATTGCGCCATGGCCTTATAACACCGTCAACTACGTGTACAGGCCTCTAAAGGCTGTAATATGGCCTTTTGCAGCCTAATAAAGGCCTTACACGTAGATCACGTGGTTCTCGCCCCTCCGCAGGTTACCATCGGTCTAGTGTTTCCACTCTCAATGGACTACGACGTCAAGTCGTTTTCATTGCCATCTTATAACACCGTCAACTACGTGTACAGGCCTCTAAAGGCTGTAATATGGCCTTTTGCAGCCTAATAAAGGCCTTACACGTAGATCACCCTCCCTCCGCAGGTTACCATCGGTCTAGTGTTTCCACTCTCAATGGACTACGACGTACCAAGTCGTTTTCCATTGTGCCATGGCCTTATAACACCGTCAACACGTGTACAGGCCTCTAAACTGTAATATGGCCTTTTGCAGCCTAATAAAGGCCTTACACGTAGATCACGTGGTTCCCTGCCTGCAGGTTACCATCGGTCTATCTTCCACTCTCAATGGACTACGACGTCCAAGTCGTTTTCCTATTGCCATGGCCTTATAACACCGTCAACTACGTGTACAGGCCTCTAAAGGCTGTAATATGGCCTTTTGCAGCCTAATAAAGGCCTTACACGTAGATCACGTGGTTCCTCACCCCTCCGCAGGTTACCATCGGTCTAGTGTTTCCACTCTCAATGGACTACGACGTACCAAGTCGTTTTCCATTGCCATGGCCTTATAACACCGTCAACTACGTGTACAGGCCTCTAAAGGCTGTAATATGGCCTTTTGCAGCCTAATAAAGGCCTTACACGTAGATCACGTGGTTCCTCGCCCCTCCGCAGGTTACCATCGGTCTAGTGCTTCCACTCTCAATGGACTACGACGTCCAAGTCGTTTTCATTGTGCCATGGCCTTATAACACCGTCAACTACGTGTACAGGCCTCTAAAGGCTGTAATATGGCCTTTTGCAGCCTAATAAAGGCCTTACACGTAGATCACGTGGTTCTCGCCCTCCGCAGGTTACCATCGGTCTAGTGTTTCCACTCTCAATGGACTACGACGTACCAAGTCGTTTTCCATTGTGCCATGGCCTTATAACACCGTCAACTACGTGTACAGGCCTCTAAAGGCTGTAATATGGCCTTTTGCAGCCTAATAAAGGCCTTACACGTAGATCACGTGGTTCCTGCCTGCAGGTTACCATGGTCTAGTTTCCACTCTCAATGGACTACGACGTCCAAGTCGTTTTCCATTGCGCCATGGCCTTATAACACCGTCAACTACGTGTACAGGCCTCTAAAGGCTGTAATATGGCCTTTTGCAGCCTAATAAAGGCCTTACACGTAGATCACGTGGTTCCTCCCCTCCGCAGGTTACCATCGGTCTAGTGTTTCCACTCTCAATGGACTACGACGTCCAAGTCGTTTTCCATTGTGCCATGGCCTTATAACACCGTCAACTACGTGTACAGGCCTCTAAAGGCTGTAATATGGCCTTTTGCAGCCTAATAAAGGCCTTACACGTAGATCACGTGGTTCCTCGCCTCCGCAGGTTACCATCGGTCTAGTGTTTCCACTCTCAATGGACTACGACGTACCAAGTCGTTTTCCATTGTGCCATGGCCTTATAACACCGTCAACTACGTGTACAGGCCTCTAAAGGCTGTAATATGGCCTTTTGCAGCCTAATAAAGGCCTTACACGTAGATCACGTGGTTCGCCTCCGCAGGTTACCATGGTCTAGTGCTTCCACTCTCAATGGACTACGACGTACCAAGTCGTTTTCATTGCGCCATGGCCTTATAACACCGTCAACTACGTGTACAGGCCTCTAAAGGCTGTAATATGGCCTTTTGCAGCCTAATAAAGGCCTTACACGTAGATCACGTGGTTCTCGCCTCCGCAGGTTACCATCGGTCTAGTGCTTCCACTCTCAATGGACTACGACGTACCAAGTCGTTTTCCATTGTGCCATGGCCTTATAACACCGTCAACTACGTGTACAGGCCTCTAAAGGCTGTAATATGGCCTTTTGCAGCCTAATAAAGGCCTTACACGTAGATCACGTGGTTCCCTGCCTGCAGGTTACCATGGTCTAGTGCTTCCACTCTCAATGGACTACGACGTCCAAGTCGTTTTCCATTGCGCCATGGCCTTATAACACCGTCAACTACGTGTACAGGCCTCTAAAGGCTGTAATATGGCCTTTTGCAGCCTAATAAAGGCCTTACACGTAGATCACGTGGTTCTCCCCCTCCGCAGGTTACCATCGGTCTAGTGTTTCCACTCTCAATGGACTACGACGTACCAAGTCGTTTTCCATTGCGCCATGGCCTTATAACACCGTCAACTACGTGTACAGGCCTCTAAAGGCTGTAATATGGCCTTTTGCAGCCTAATAAAGGCCTTACACGTAGATCACGTGGTTCCTCGCCCCTCCGCAGGTTACCATCGGTCTAGTGTTTCCACTCTCAATGGACTACGACGTACCAAGTCGTTTTTATTGCGCCATGGCCTTATAACACCGTCAACTACGTGTACAGGCCTCTAAAGGCTGTAATATGGCCTTTTGCAGCCTAATAAAGGCCTTACACGTAGATCACGTGGTTCTCGCCCCTCCGCAGGTTACCATCGGTCTAGTGTTTCCACTCTCAATGGACTACGACGTACCAAGTCGTTTTCCATTGTGCCATGGCCTTATAACACCGTCAACTACGTGTACAGGCCTCTAAAGGCTGTAATATGGCCTTTTGCAGCCTAATAAAGGCCTTACACGTAGATCACGTGGTTCCGCCCTCCGCAGGTTACCATCGGTCTAGTGCTTCCACTCTCAATGGACTACGACGTACCAAGTCGTTTTCCATTGCCATGGCCTTATAACACCGTCAACTACGTGTACAGGCCTCTAAAGGCTGTAATATGGCCTTTTGCAGCCTAATAAAGGCCTTACACGTAGATCACGTGGTTCCTCGCCCTCCGCAGGTTACCATCGGTCTAGTGTTTCCACTCTCAATGGACTACGACGTACCAAGTCGTTTTTATTGTGCCATGGCCTTATAACACCGTCAACTACGTGTACAGGCCTCTAAAGGCTGTAATATGGCCTTTTGCAGCCTAATAAAGGCCTTACACGTAGATCACGTGGTTCCTCGCCCTCCGCAGGTTACCATCGGTCTAGTGTTTCCACTCTCAATGGACTACGACGTACCAAGTCGTTTTCCATTGTGCCATGGCCTTATAACACCGTCAACTACGTGTACAGGCCTCTAAAGGCTGTAATATGGCCTTTTGCAGCCTAATAAAGGCCTTACACGTAGATCACGTGGTTCGCCTCCGCAGGTTACCATCGGTCTAGTGCTTCCACTCTCAATGGACTACGACGTCCAAGTCGTTTTCCATTGCGCCATGGCCTTATAACACCGTCAACTACGTGTACAGGCCTCTAAAGGCTGTAATATGGCCTTTTGCAGCCTAATAAAGGCCTTACACGTAGATCACGTGGTTCTCGCCCTCCGCAGGTTACCATCGGTCTAGTGTTTCCACTCTCAATGGACTACGACGTACCAAGTCGTTTTCCATTGTGCCATGGCCTTATAACACCGTCAACTACGTGTACAGGCCTCTAAAGGCTGTAATATGGCCTTTTGCAGCCTAATAAAGGCCTTACACGTAGATCACGTGGTTCCGCCCTCCGCAGGTTACCATGGTCTAGTGCTTCCACTCTCAATGGACTACGACGTCCAAGTCGTTTTCCATTGCGCCATGGCCTTATAACACCGTCAACTACGTGTACAGGCCTCTAAAGGCTGTAATATGGCCTTTTGCAGCCTAATAAAGGCCTTACACGTAGATCACGTGGTTCCTCGCCCTCCGCAGGTTACCATCGGTCTAGTGTTTCCACTCTCAATGGACTACGACGTACCAAGTCGTTTTTATTGCCATGGCCTTATAACACCGTCAACTACGTGTACAGGCCTCTAAAGGCTGTAATATGGCCTTTTGCAGCCTAATAAAGGCCTTACACGTAGATCACGTGGTTCCTCGCCCTCCGCAGGTTACCATCGGTCTAGTGTTTCCACTCTCAATGGACTACGACGTACCAAGTCGTTTTCCATTGTGCCATGGCCTTATAACACCGTCAACTACGTGTACAGGCCTCTAAAGGCTGTAATATGGCCTTTTGCAGCCTAATAAAGGCCTTACACGTAGATCACGTGGTTCCGCCTCCGCAGGTTACCATCGGTCTAGTGTTTCCACTCTCAATGGACTACGACGTCCAAGTCGTTTTCCATTGCCATGGCCTTATAACACCGTCAACTACGTGTACAGGCCTCTAAAGGCTGTAATATGGCCTTTTGCAGCCTAATAAAGGCCTTACACGTAGATCACGTGGTTCTCGCCCCTCCGCAGGTTACCATCGGTCTAGTGTTTCCACTCTCAATGGACTACGACGTACCAAGTCGTTTTCCATTGTGCCATGGCCTTATAACACCGTCAACTACGTGTACAGGCCTCTAAAGGCTGTAATATGGCCTTTTGCAGCCTAATAAAGGCCTTACACGTAGATCACGTGGTTTCGCCCTCCGCAGGTTACCATGGTCTAGTGCTTCCACTCTCAATGGACTACGACGTCCAAGTCGTTTTCCATTTGCCATGGCCTTATAACACCGTCAACTACGTGTACAGGCCTCTAAAGGCTGTAATATGGCCTTTTGCAGCCTAATAAAGGCCTTACACGTAGATCACGTGGTTCCGCCCTCCGCAGGTTACCATCGGTCTAGTGCTTCCACTCTCAATGGACTACGACGTACCAAGTCGTTTTCCATTGTGCCATGGCCTTATAACACCGTCAACTACGTGTACAGGCCTCTAAAGGCTGTAATATGGCCTTTTGCAGCCTAATAAAGGCCTTACACGTAGATCACGTGGTTCGCGCCCTCCGCAGGTTACCATCGGTCTAGTGTTTCCACTCTCAATGGACTACGACGTACCAAGTCGTTTTCCATTGTGCCATGGCCTTATAACACCGTCAACTACGTGTACAGGCCTCTAAAGGCTGTAATATGGCCTTTTGCAGCCTAATAAAGGCCTTACACGTAGATCACGTGGTTCGCCCTCCGCAGGTTACCATCGGTCTAGTGTTTCCACTCTCAATGGACTACGACGTACCAAGTCGTTTTCCATTGTGCCATGGCCTTATAACACCGTCAACTACGTGTACAGGCCTCTAAAGGCTGTAATATGGCCTTTTGCAGCCTAATAAAGGCCTTACACGTAGATCACGTGGTTTCCCTCCGCAGGTTACCATCGGTCTAGTTTCCACTCTCAATGGACTACGACGTACCAAGTCGTTTTCCATTTGCCATGGCCTTATAACACCGTCAACTACGTGTACAGGCCTCTAAAGGCTGTAATATGGCCTTTTGCAGCCTAATAAAGGCCTTACACGTAGATCACGTGGTTTCGCCCCTCCGCAGGTTACCATCGGTCTAGTGTTTCCACTCTCAATGGACTACGACGTACCAAGTCGTTTTCCATTGTGCCATGGCCTTATAACACCGTCAACTACGTGTACAGGCCTCTAAAGGCTGTAATATGGCCTTTTGCAGCCTAATAAAGGCCTTACACGTAGATCACGTGGTTCCGCCCCTCCGCAGGTTACCATCGGTCTAGTGCTTCCACTCTCAATGGACTACGACGTCCAAGTCGTTTTCCATTGCGCCATGGCCTTATAACACCGTCAACTACGTGTACAGGCCTCTAAAGGCTGTAATATGGCCTTTTGCAGCCTAATAAAGGCCTTACACGTAGATCACGTGGTTCGCCCTCCGCAGGTTACCATGGTCTAGTGTTTCCACTCTCAATGGACTACGACGTACCAAGTCGTTTTCCATTGTGCCATGGCCTTATAACACCGTCAACTACGTGTACAGGCCTCTAAAGGCTGTAATATGGCCTTTTGCAGCCTAATAAAGGCCTTACACGTAGATCACGTGGTTCGCGCCTCCGCAGGTTACCATCGGTCTAGTGCTTCCACTCTCAATGGACTACGACGTCCAAGTCGTTTTCCATTGCGCCATGGCCTTATAACACCGTCAACTACGTGTACAGGCCTCTAAAGGCTGTAATATGGCCTTTTGCAGCCTAATAAAGGCCTTACACGTAGATCACGTGGTTCCTCGCCCCTCCGCAGGTTACCATCGGTCTAGTGTTTCCACTCTCAATGGACTACGACGTCCAAGTCGTTTTCCATTGCGCCATGGCCTTATAACACCGTCAACTACGTGTACAGGCCTCTAAAGGCTGTAATATGGCCTTTTGCAGCCTAATAAAGGCCTTACACGTAGATCACGTGGTTCCGCCCTCCGCAGGTTACCATCGGTCTAGTGCTTCCACTCTCAATGGACTACGACGTACCAAGTCGTTTTCCATTGTGCCATGGCCTTATAACACCGTCAACTACGTGTACAGGCCTCTAAAGGCTGTAATATGGCCTTTTGCAGCCTAATAAAGGCCTTACACGTAGATCACGTGGTTCCTCGCCCTCCGCAGGTTACCATCGGTCTAGTGTTTCCACTCTCAATGGACTACGACGTACCAAGTCGTTTTCCATTGTGCCATGGCCTTATAACACCGTCAACTACGTGTACAGGCCTCTAAAGGCTGTAATATGGCCTTTTGCAGCCTAATAAAGGCCTTACACGTAGATCACGTGGTTCCGCCTCTCGCAGGTTACCATGGTCTAGTGTTTCCACTCTCAATGGACTACGACGTACCAAGTCGTTTTCCATTGCGCCATGGCCTTATAACACCGTCAACTACGTGTACAGGCCTCTAAAGGCTGTAATATGGCCTTTTGCAGCCTAATAAAGGCCTTACACGTAGATCACGTGGTTCCTCCGCCTGCAGGTTACCATCTATCTAGTTTCCACTCTCAATGGACTACGACGTACCAAGTCGTTTTCCATTGTGCCATGGCCTTATAACACCGTCAACTACGTGTACAGGCCTCTAAAGGCTGTAATATGGCCTTTTGCAGCCTAATAAAGGCCTTACACGTAGATCACGTGGTTCCCGCCTCCGCAGGTTACCATGGTCTAGTGCTTCCACTCTCAATGGACTACGACGTACCAAGTCGTTTTCCATTGTGCCATGGCCTTATAACACCGTCAACTACGTGTACAGGCCTCTAAAGGCTGTAATATGGCCTTTTGCAGCCTAATAAAGGCCTTACACGTAGATCACGTGGTTCGCGCCCTCCGCAGGTTACCATCGGTCTAGTGTTTCCACTCTCAATGGACTACGACGTACCAAGTCGTTTTCCATTGCGCCATGGCCTTATAACACCGTCAACTACGTGTACAGGCCTCTAAAGGCTGTAATATGGCCTTTTGCAGCCTAATAAAGGCCTTACACGTAGATCACGTGGTTCCCGCCTCCGCAGGTTACCATGGTCTAGTGCTTCCACTCTCAATGGACTACGACGTCCAAGTCGTTTTCCATTGTGCCATGGCCTTATAACACCGTCAACTACGTGTACAGGCCTCTAAAGGCTGTAATATGGCCTTTTGCAGCCTAATAAAGGCCTTACACGTAGATCACGTGGTTCCTCGCCCTCCGCAGGTTACCATCGGTCTAGTGCTTCCACTCTCAATGGACTACGACGTACCAAGTCGTTTTCCATTGGCCATGGCCTTATAACACCGTCAACTACGTGTACAGGCCTCTAAAGGCTGTAATATGGCCTTTTGCAGCCTAATAAAGGCCTTACACGTAGATCACGTGGTTCCGCCTGCAGGTTACCATCGGTCTAGTTTCCACTCTCAATGGACTACGACGTACCAAGTCGTTTTCCATTGTGCCATGGCCTTATAACACCGTCAACTACGTGTACAGGCCTCTAAAGGCTGTAATATGGCCTTTTGCAGCCTAATAAAGGCCTTACACGTAGATCACGTGGTTCCTCCCCCTCCGCAGGTTACCATCGGTCTAGTGTTTCCACTCTCAATGGACTACGACGTCCAAGTCGTTTTCCATTGTGCCATGGCCTTATAACACCGTCAACTACGTGTACAGGCCTCTAAAGGCTGTAATATGGCCTTTTGCAGCCTAATAAAGGCCTTACACGTAGATCACGTGGTTCCTCGCCCTCCGCAGGTTACCATCGGTCTAGTGTTTCCACTCTCAATGGACTACGACGTCCAAGTCGTTTTCCATTGTGCCATGGCCTTATAACACCGTCAACTACGTGTACAGGCCTCTAAAGGCTGTAATATGGCCTTTTGCAGCCTAATAAAGGCCTTACACGTAGATCACGTGGTTCCTCGCCCTCCGCAGGTTACCATGGTCTAGTGTTTCCACTCTCAATGGACTACGACGTACCAAGTCGTTTTTATTGCCATGGCCTTATAACACCGTCAACTACGTGTACAGGCCTCTAAAGGCTGTAATATGGCCTTTTGCAGCCTAATAAAGGCCTTACACGTAGATCACGTGGTTCTCGCCCTCCGCAGGTTACCATCGGTCTAGTGTTTCCACTCTCAATGGACTACGACGTACCAAGTCGTTTTCCATTGTGCCATGGCCTTATAACACCGTCAACTACGTGTACAGGCCTCTAAAGGCTGTAATATGGCCTTTTGCAGCCTAATAAAGGCCTTACACGTAGATCACGTGGTTCCGCCCTCCGCAGGTTACCATCGGTCTAGTGCTTCCACTCTCAATGGACTACGACGTCCAAGTCGTTTTCCATTGCGCCATGGCCTTATAACACCGTCAACTACGTGTACAGGCCTCTAAAGGCTGTAATATGGCCTTTTGCAGCCTAATAAAGGCCTTACACGTAGATCACGTGGTTCCTCGCCCTCCGCAGGTTACCATCGGTCTAGTGTTTCCACTCTCAATGGACTACGACGTACCAAGTCGTTTTCCATTGTGCCATGGCCTTATAACACCGTCAACTACGTGTACAGGCCTCTAAAGGCTGTAATATGGCCTTTTGCAGCCTAATAAAGGCCTTACACGTAGATCACGTGGTTCGCCTCCGCAGGTTACCATCGGTCTAGTGCTTCCACTCTCAATGGACTACGACGTCCAAGTCGTTTTCCATTGCGCCATGGCCTTATAACACCGTCAACTACGTGTACAGGCCTCTAAAGGCTGTAATATGGCCTTTTGCAGCCTAATAAAGGCCTTACACGTAGATCACGTGGTTCCGCCCTCCGCAGGTTACCATCGGTCTAGTGCTTCCACTCTCAATGGACTACGACGTCAAGTCGTTTTCCATTGTGCCATGGCCTTATAACACCGTCAACTACGTGTACAGGCCTCTAAAGGCTGTAATATGGCCTTTTGCAGCCTAATAAAGGCCTTACACGTAGATCACGTGGTTCTCCCCCTCCGCAGGTTACCATCGGTCTAGTGTTTCCACTCTCAATGGACTACGACGTCCAAGTCGTTTTCCATTGCGCCATGGCCTTATAACACCGTCAACTACGTGTACAGGCCTCTAAAGGCTGTAATATGGCCTTTTGCAGCCTAATAAAGGCCTTACACGTAGATCACGTGGTTCCTCGCCCCTCCGCAGGTTACCATCGGTCTAGTTTTCCACTCTCAATGGACTACGACGTACCAAGTCGTTTTTATTCGCCATGGCCTTATAACACCGTCAACTACGTGTACAGGCCTCTAAAGGCTGTAATATGGCCTTTTGCAGCCTAATAAAGGCCTTACACGTAGATCACGTGGTTCCTGCCCCTCCGCAGGTTACCATCGGTCTAGTGTTTCCACTCTCAATGGACTACGACGTACCAAGTCGTTTTCCATTGTGCCATGGCCTTATAACACCGTCAACTACGTGTACAGGCCTCTAAAGGCTGTAATATGGCCTTTTGCAGCCTAATAAAGGCCTTACACGTAGATCACGTGGTTCCGCCCTCCGCAGGTTACCATGGTCTAGTGCTTCCACTCTCAATGGACTACGACGTACCAAGTCGTTTTCCATTGCGCCATGGCCTTATAACACCGTCAACTACGTGTACAGGCCTCTAAAGGCTGTAATATGGCCTTTTGCAGCCTAATAAAGGCCTTACACGTAGATCACGTGGTTCCTCGCCCCTCCGCAGGTTACCATGGTCTAGTGTTTCCACTCTCAATGGACTACGACGTACCAAGTCGTTTTCCATTGTGCCATGGCCTTATAACACCGTCAACTACGTGTACAGGCCTCTAAAGGCTGTAATATGGCCTTTTGCAGCCTAATAAAGGCCTTACACGTAGATCACGTGGTTCCGCGCCCTCCGCAGGTTACCATGGTCTAGTGCTTCCACTCTCAATGGACTACGACGTACCAAGTCGTTTTCCATTGCGCCATGGCCTTATAACACCGTCAACTACGTGTACAGGCCTCTAAAGGCTGTAATATGGCCTTTTGCAGCCTAATAAAGGCCTTACACGTAGATCACGTGGTTCCTCGCCCTCCGCAGGTTACCATCGGTCTAGTGCTTCCACTCTCAATGGACTACGACGTACCAAGTCGTTTTCCATTGTGCCATGGCCTTATAACACCGTCAACTACGTGTACAGGCCTCTAAAGGCTGTAATATGGCCTTTTGCAGCCTAATAAAGGCCTTACACGTAGATCACGTGGTTCCGCCTCCGCAGGTTACCATGGTCTAGTGCTTCCACTCTCAATGGACTACGACGTCCAAGTCGTTTTCATTGCGCCATGGCCTTATAACACCGTCAACTACGTGTACAGGCCTCTAAAGGCTGTAATATGGCCTTTTGCAGCCTAATAAAGGCCTTACACGTAGATCACGTGGTTCCCGCCCTCCGCAGGTTACCATCGGTCTAGTGCTTCCACTCTCAATGGACTACGACGTAAGTCGTTTTCCATTGTGCCATGGCCTTATAACACCGTCAACTACGTGTACAGGCCTCTAAAGGCTGTAATATGGCCTTTTGCAGCCTAATAAAGGCCTTACACGTAGATCACGTGGTTCTCCCCCTCCGCAGGTTACCATGGTCTAGTGTTTCCACTCTCAATGGACTACGACGTACCAAGTCGTTTTCATTGTGCCATGGCCTTATAACACCGTCAACTACGTGTACAGGCCTCTAAAGGCTGTAATATGGCCTTTTGCAGCCTAATAAAGGCCTTACACGTAGATCACGTGGTTCTCGCCCTCCGCAGGTTACCATGGTCTAGTTTTCCACTCTCAATGGACTACGACGTACCAAGTCGTTTTATTGCGCCATGGCCTTATAACACCGTCAACTACGTGTACAGGCCTCTAAAGGCTGTAATATGGCCTTTTGCAGCCTAATAAAGGCCTTACACGTAGATCACGTGGTTCCGCGCCCTCCGCAGGTTACCATCGGTCTAGTGTTTCCACTCTCAATGGACTACGACGTACCAAGTCGTTTTCCATTGTGCCATGGCCTTATAACACCGTCAACTACGTGTACAGGCCTCTAAAGGCTGTAATATGGCCTTTTGCAGCCTAATAAAGGCCTTACACGTAGATCACGTGGTTCCACGCTCCGCAGGTTACCATCGGTCTAGTGCTTCCACTCTCAATGGACTACGACGTACCAAGTCGTTTTCCATTGTGCCATGGCCTTATAACACCGTCAACTACGTGTACAGGCCTCTAAAGGCTGTAATATGGCCTTTTGCAGCCTAATAAAGGCCTTACACGTAGATCACGTGGTTCTCGCCCTCCGCAGGTTACCATCGTCTAGTGCTTCCACTCTCAATGGACTACGACGTACCAAGTCGTTTTCCATTGTGCCATGGCCTTATAACACCGTCAACTACGTGTACAGGCCTCTAAAGGCTGTAATATGGCCTTTTGCAGCCTAATAAAGGCCTTACACGTAGATCACGTGGTTCCTCGCCTCCGCAGGTTACCATCGGTCTAGTGCTTCCACTCTCAATGGACTACGACGTACCAAGTCGTTTTCCATTGTGCCATGGCCTTATAACACCGTCAACTACGTGTACAGGCCTCTAAAGGCTGTAATATGGCCTTTTGCAGCCTAATAAAGGCCTTACACGTAGATCACGTGGTTCTCGCCCTCCGCAGGTTACCATCGGTCTAGTGTTTCCACTCTCAATGGACTAACGTACCAAGTCGTTTTCCATTGTGCCATGGCCTTATAACACCGTCAACTACGTGTACAGGCCTCTAAAGGCTGTAATATGGCCTTTTGCAGCCTAATAAAGGCCTTACACGTAGATCACGTGGTTCCGCGCTCCGCAGGTTACCATGGTCTAGTGCTTCCACTCTCAATGGACTACGACGTACCAAGTCGTTTTCCATTGCCATGGCCTTATAACACCGTCAACTACGTGTACAGGCCTCTAAAGGCTGTAATATGGCCTTTTGCAGCCTAATAAAGGCCTTACACGTAGATCACGTGGTTCCCCCTCCGCAGGTTACCATCGGTCTAGTGCTTCCACTCTCAATGGACTACGACGTACCAAGTCGTTTTCCATTGTGCCATGGCCTTATAACACCGTCAACTACGTGTACAGGCCTCTAAAGGCTGTAATATGGCCTTTTGCAGCCTAATAAAGGCCTTACACGTAGATCACGTGGTTCCTCGCCCCTCCGCAGGTTACCATCGGTCTAGTGTTTCCACTCTCAATGGACTACGACGTACCAAGTCGTTTTCCATTGTGCCATGGCCTTATAACACCGTCAACACGTGTACAGGCCTCTAAAGGCTGTAATATGGCCTTTTGCAGCCTAATAAAGGCCTTACACGTAGATCACGTGGTTCCTCTCCGCAGGTTACCATCGGTCTAGTGCTTCCACTCTCAATGGACTACGACGTACCAAGTCGTTTTCCATTGTGCCATGGCCTTATAACACCGTCAACTACGTGTACAGGCCTCTAAAGGCTGTAATATGGCCTTTTGCAGCCTAATAAAGGCCTTACACGTAGATCACGTGGTTCCTGCCTCCGCAGGTTACCATCGGTCTAGTGTTTCCACTCTCAATGGACTACGACGTACCAAGTCGTTTTCCATTGTGCCATGGCCTTATAACACCGTCAACTACGTGTACAGGCCTCTAAAGGCTGTAATATGGCCTTTTGCAGCCTAATAAAGGCCTTACACGTAGATCACGTGGTTCCTCGCCCCTCCGCAGGTTACCATCGGTCTAGTTTCCACTCTCAATGGACTACGACGTACCAAGTCGTTTTCCATTGTGCCATGGCCTTATAACACCGTCAACTACGTGTACAGGCCTCTAAAGGCTGTAATATGGCCTTTTGCAGCCTAATAAAGGCCTTACACGTAGATCACGTGGTTCCGCCCTCCGCAGGTTACCATGGTCTAGTGTTTCCACTCTCAATGGACTACGACGTACCAAGTCGTTTTCCATTGTGCCATGGCCTTATAACACCGTCAACTACGTGTACAGGCCTCTAAAGGCTGTAATATGGCCTTTTGCAGCCTAATAAAGGCCTTACACGTAGATCACGTGGTTCCACGCCCTCCGCAGGTTACCATCTATCTAGTTTCCACTCTCAATGGACTACGACGTACCAAGTCGTTTTCCATTGTGCCATGGCCTTATAACACCGTCAACTACGTGTACAGGCCTCTAAAGGCTGTAATATGGCCTTTTGCAGCCTAATAAAGGCCTTACACGTAGATCACGTGGTTCCTCCCCCTCCGCAGGTTACCATCGGTCTAGTGTTTCCACTCTCAATGGACTACGACGTACCAAGTCGTTTTCCATTGTGCCATGGCCTTATAACACCGTCAACTACGTGTACAGGCCTCTAAAGGCTGTAATATGGCCTTTTGCAGCCTAATAAAGGCCTTACACGTAGATCACGTGGTTCCGCGCGCCTCCGCAGGTTACCATCGTCTAGTGCTTCCACTCTCAATGGACTACGACGCCAAGTCGTTTTCCATTGTGCCATGGCCTTATAACACCGTCAACTACGTGTACAGGCCTCTAAAGGCTGTAATATGGCCTTTTGCAGCCTAATAAAGGCCTTACACGTAGATCACGTGGTTCCGCGCCTCCGCAGGTTACCATGGTCTAGTGTTTCCACTCTCAATGGACTACGACGTCCAAGTCGTTTTCCATTGCGCCATGGCCTTATAACACCGTCAACTACGTGTACAGGCCTCTAAAGGCTGTAATATGGCCTTTTGCAGCCTAATAAAGGCCTTACACGTAGATCACGTGGTTCCCGCCCTCCGCAGGTTACCATCGGTCTAGTGCTTCCACTCTCAATGGACTACGACGTACCAAGTCGTTTTCCATTGTGCCATGGCCTTATAACACCGTCAACTACGTGTACAGGCCTCTAAAGGCTGTAATATGGCCTTTTGCAGCCTAATAAAGGCCTTACACGTAGATCACGTGGTTCCGCGCCTCCGCAGGTTACCAATGGTCTAGTTTCCACTCTCAATGGACTACGACGTACCAAGTCGTTTTCCATTGTGCCATGGCCTTATAACACCGTCAACTACGTGTACAGGCCTCTAAAGGCTGTAATATGGCCTTTTGCAGCCTAATAAAGGCCTTACACGTAGATCACGTGGTTCCTCGCCCTCCGCAGGTTACCATGGTCTAGTGTTTCCACTCTCAATGGACTACGACGTACCAAGTCGTTTTCCATTGTGCCATGGCCTTATAACACCGTCAACTACGTGTACAGGCCTCTAAAGGCTGTAATATGGCCTTTTGCAGCCTAATAAAGGCCTTACACGTAGATCACGTGGTTCCGCCCTCCGCAGGTTACCATCGTCTAGTGCTTCCACTCTCAATGGACTACGACGTACCAAGTCGTTTTCCATTGTGCCATGGCCTTATAACACCGTCAACTACGTGTACAGGCCTCTAAAGGCTGTAATATGGCCTTTTGCAGCCTAATAAAGGCCTTACACGTAGATCACGTGGTTCTCGCCCTCCGCAGGTTACCATCGGTCTAGTGCTTCCACTCTCAATGGACTACGACGTACCAAGTCGTTTTCCATTGTGCCATGGCCTTATAACACCGTCAACTACGTGTACAGGCCTCTAAAGGCTGTAATATGGCCTTTTGCAGCCTAATAAAGGCCTTACACGTAGATCACGTGGTTCCGCCCTCCGCAGGTTACCATATCTAGTGCTTCCACTCTCAATGGACTACGACGTACCAAGTCGTTTTCCATTGTGCCATGGCCTTATAACACCGTCAACTACGTGTACAGGCCTCTAAAGGCTGTAATATGGCCTTTTGCAGCCTAATAAAGGCCTTACACGTAGATCACGTGGTTCCGCCCTCCGCAGGTTACCATGGTCTAGTTTCCACTCTCAATGGACTACGACGTACCAAGTCGTTTTCCATTGTGCCATGGCCTTATAACACCGTCAACTACGTGTACAGGCCTCTAAAGGCTGTAATATGGCCTTTTGCAGCCTAATAAAGGCCTTACACGTAGATCACGTGGTTCGCCGCTCCGCAGGTTACCATTATCTAGTCTTCCACTCTCAATGGACTACGACGTACCAAGTCGTTTTCCATTGTGCCATGGCCTTATAACACCGTCAACTACGTGTACAGGCCTCTAAAGGCTGTAATATGGCCTTTTGCAGCCTAATAAAGGCCTTACACGTAGATCACGTGGTTCCGCCCCTCCGCAGGTTACCATGTCTAGTTTCCACTCTCAATGGACTACGACGTACCAAGTCGTTTTCCATTGTGCCATGGCCTTATAACACCGTCAACTACGTGTACAGGCCTCTAAAGGCTGTAATATGGCCTTTTGCAGCCTAATAAAGGCCTTACACGTAGATCACGTGGTTCCGCCTCCGCAGGTTACCATCGGTCTAGTTTCCACTCTCAATGGACTACGACGTACCAAGTCGTTTTCCATTGTGCCATGGCCTTATAACACCGTCAACTACGTGTACAGGCCTCTAAAGGCTGTAATATGGCCTTTTGCAGCCTAATAAAGGCCTTACACGTAGATCACGTGGTTCCGCCCTCCGCAGGTTACCATCGGTCTAGTGCTTCCACTCTCAATGGACTACGACGTACCAAGTCGTTTTCCATTGTGCCATGGCCTTATAACACCGTCAACTACGTGTACAGGCCTCTAAAGGCTGTAATATGGCCTTTTGCAGCCTAATAAAGGCCTTACACGTAGATCACGTGGTTCCTCGCCCTCCGCAGGTTACCATCGGTCTAGTGTTTCCACTCTCAATGGACTACGACGTACCAAGTCGTTTTCCATTGTGCCATGGCCTTATAACACCGTCAACTACGTGTACAGGCCTCTAAAGGCTGTAATATGGCCTTTTGCAGCCTAATAAAGGCCTTACACGTAGATCACGTGGTTCCGCCCTCCGCAGGTTACCATGGTCTAGTGCTTCCACTCTCAATGGACTACGACGTACCAAGTCGTTTTCCATTGTGCCATGGCCTTATAACACCGTCAACTACGTGTACAGGCCTCTAAAGGCTGTAATATGGCCTTTTGCAGCCTAATAAAGGCCTTACACGTAGATCACGTGGTTCCTCACCCTCCGCAGGTTACCATCGGTCTAGTGTTTCCACTCTCAATGGACTACGACGTACCAAGTCGTTTTCCATTGTGCCATGGCCTTATAACACCGTCAACTACGTGTACAGGCCTCTAAAGGCTGTAATATGGCCTTTTGCAGCCTAATAAAGGCCTTACACGTAGATCACGTGGTTCCGCGCGCCTCCGCAGGTTACCATGGTCTAGTGCTTCCACTCTCAATGGACTACGACGTACCAAGTCGTTTTCCATTGTGCCATGGCCTTATAACACCGTCAACTACGTGTACAGGCCTCTAAAGGCTGTAATATGGCCTTTTGCAGCCTAATAAAGGCCTTACACGTAGATCACGTGGTTCGCCCTCCGCAGGTTACCATCGGTCTAGTGTTTCCACTCTCAATGGACTACGACGTACCAAGTCGTTTTCCATTGTGCCATGGCCTTATAACACCGTCAACTACGTGTACAGGCCTCTAAAGGCTGTAATATGGCCTTTTGCAGCCTAATAAAGGCCTTACACGTAGATCACGTGGTTCCCGCCCTCCGCAGGTTACCATCGGTCTAGTGCTTCCACTCTCAATGGACTACGACGTACCAAGTCGTTTTCCATTGTGCCATGGCCTTATAACACCGTCAACTACGTGTACAGGCCTCTAAAGGCTGTAATATGGCCTTTTGCAGCCTAATAAAGGCCTTACACGTAGATCACGTGGTTCCGCCCTCCGCAGGTTACCATGGTCTAGTTTCCACTCTCAATGGACTACGACGTACCAAGTCGTTTTCCATTGCGCCATGGCCTTATAACACCGTCAACTACGTGTACAGGCCTCTAAAGGCTGTAATATGGCCTTTTGCAGCCTAATAAAGGCCTTACACGTAGATCACGTGGTTCCTCGCCCTCCGCAGGTTACCATCGGTCTAGTGTTTCCACTCTCAATGGACTACGACGTACCAAGTCGTTTTCCATTGTGCCATGGCCTTATAACACCGTCAACTACGTGTACAGGCCTCTAAAGGCTGTAATATGGCCTTTTGCAGCCTAATAAAGGCCTTACACGTAGATCACGTGGTTCCGCCGCCTCCGCAGGTTACCATGGTCTAGTGCTTCCACTCTCAATGGACTACGACGTACCAAGTCGTTTTCCATTGTGCCATGGCCTTATAACACCGTCAACTACGTGTACAGGCCTCTAAAGGCTGTAATATGGCCTTTTGCAGCCTAATAAAGGCCTTACACGTAGATCACGTTTCCGCCCTCCGCAGGTTACCATCGGTCTAGTGTTTCCACTCTCAATGGACTACGACGTACCAAGTCGTTTTCCATTGTGCCATGGCCTTATAACACCGTCAACTACGTGTACAGGCCTCTAAAGGCTGTAATATGGCCTTTTGCAGCCTAATAAAGGCCTTACACGTAGATCACGTGGTTCGCCCTCCGCAGGTTACCATGTCTAGTTTCCACTCTCAATGGACTACGACGTACCAAGTCGTTTTCCATTGTGCCATGGCCTTATAACACCGTCAACTACGTGTACAGGCCTCTAAAGGCTGTAATATGGCCTTTTGCAGCCTAATAAAGGCCTTACACGTAGATCACGTGGTTCCGCCCTCCGCAGGTTACCATGTCTAGTTTCCACTCTCAATGGACTACGACGTACCAAGTCGTTTTCCATTGTGCCATGGCCTTATAACACCGTCAACTACGTGTACAGGCCTCTAAAGGCTGTAATATGGCCTTTTGCAGCCTAATAAAGGCCTTACACGTAGATCACGTTTCGCGCTCCGCAGGTTACCATCGGTCTAGTTTTCCACTCTCAATGGACTACGACGTACCAAGTCGTTTTCCATTGTCCATGGCCTTATAACACCGTCAACTACGTGTACAGGCCTCTAAAGGCTGTAATATGGCCTTTTGCAGCCTAATAAAGGCCTTACACGTAGATCACGTGGTTCCGCCCCTCCGCAGGTTACCATCGGTCTAGTGTTTCCACTCTCAATGGACTACGACGTACCAAGTCGTTTTCCATTGTGCCATGGCCTTATAACACCGTCAACTACGTGTACAGGCCTCTAAAGGCTGTAATATGGCCTTTTGCAGCCTAATAAAGGCCTTACACGTAGATCACGTGGTTCCGCCCTCCGCAGGTTACCATCGGTCTAGTGTTTCCACTCTCAATGGACTACGACGTACCAAGTCGTTTTCCATTGTGCCATGGCCTTATAACACCGTCAACTACGTGTACAGGCCTCTAAAGGCTGTAATATGGCCTTTTGCAGCCTAATAAAGGCCTTACACGTAGATCACGTGGTTCCGCCCTCCGCAGGTTACCATGGTCTAGTGCTTCCACTCTCAATGGACTACGACGTCCAAGTCGTTTTCATTGCGCCATGGCCTTATAACACCGTCAACTACGTGTACAGGCCTCTAAAGGCTGTAATATGGCCTTTTGCAGCCTAATAAAGGCCTTACACGTAGATCACGTGGTTCCGCCCTCCGCAGGTTACCATCGTCTAGTGCTTCCACTCTCAATGGACTACGACGTACCAAGTCGTTTTCCATTGTGCCATGGCCTTATAACACCGTCAACTACGTGTACAGGCCTCTAAAGGCTGTAATATGGCCTTTTGCAGCCTAATAAAGGCCTTACACGTAGATCACGTGGTTCCCTGCCGCAGGTTACCATCGGTCTAGTTTCCACTCTCAATGGACTACGACGTACCAAGTCGTTTTCCATTGTGCCATGGCCTTATAACACCGTCAACTACGTGTACAGGCCTCTAAAGGCTGTAATATGGCCTTTTGCAGCCTAATAAAGGCCTTACACGTAGATCACGTGGTTCCGCCTCCGCAGGTTACCATGGTCTAGTGCTTCCACTCTCAATGGACTACGACGTACCAAGTCGTTTTCCATTGTGCCATGGCCTTATAACACCGTCAACTACGTGTACAGGCCTCTAAAGGCTGTAATATGGCCTTTTGCAGCCTAATAAAGGCCTTACACGTAGATCACGTGGTTCGCCCCTCCGCAGGTTACCATCGGTCTAGTGCTTCCACTCTCAATGGACTACGACGTACCAAGTCGTTTTCCATTGTGCCATGGCCTTATAACACCGTCAACTACGTGTACAGGCCTCTAAAGGCTGTAATATGGCCTTTTGCAGCCTAATAAAGGCCTTACACGTAGATCACGTGGTTCCCCGTCCGCAGGTTACCATCGGTCTAGTGCTTCCACTCTCAATGGACTACGACGTACCAAGTCGTTTTCCATTGTGCCATGGCCTTATAACACCGTCAACTACGTGTACAGGCCTCTAAAGGCTGTAATATGGCCTTTTGCAGCCTAATAAAGGCCTTACACGTAGATCACGTGGTTCCCTGCCTCCGCAGGTTACCATCTAGTCTAGTGCTTCCACTCTCAATGGACTACGACGTACCAAGTCGTTTTCCATTGTGCCATGGCCTTATAACACCGTCAACTACGTGTACAGGCCTCTAAAGGCTGTAATATGGCCTTTTGCAGCCTAATAAAGGCCTTACACGTAGATCACGTGGTTCCGCCCCTCCGCAGGTTACCATCGGTCTAGTGCTTCCACTCTCAATGGACTACGACGTACCAAGTCGTTTTCCATTGTGCCATGGCCTTATAACACCGTCAACTACGTGTACAGGCCTCTAAAGGCTGTAATATGGCCTTTTGCAGCCTAATAAAGGCCTTACACGTAGATCACGTGGTTCCTCGCCCTCCGCAGGTTACCATCGGTCTAGTGTTTCCACTCTCAATGGACTACGACGTACCAAGTCGTTTTCCATTGTCCATGGCCTTATAACACCGTCAACTACGTGTACAGGCCTCTAAAGGCTGTAATATGGCCTTTTGCAGCCTAATAAAGGCCTTACACGTAGATCACGTGGTTCCTCCCCTCCGCAGGTTACCATCGGTCTAGTGTTTCCACTCTCAATGGACTACGACGTACCAAGTCGTTTTCCATTGTGCCATGGCCTTATAACACCGTCAACTACGTGTACAGGCCTCTAAAGGCTGTAATATGGCCTTTTGCAGCCTAATAAAGGCCTTACACGTAGATCACGTGGTTCCGTCCTCCGCAGGTTACCATCGGTCTAGTCTTCCACTCTCAATGGACTACGACGTACCAAGTCGTTTTCCATTGTGCCATGGCCTTATAACACCGTCAACTACGTGTACAGGCCTCTAAAGGCTGTAATATGGCCTTTTGCAGCCTAATAAAGGCCTTACACGTAGATCACGTGGTTCGCCGCTCCGCAGGTTACCATGGTCTAGTGTTTCCACTCTCAATGGACTACGACGTACCAAGTCGTTTTCCATTGTGCCATGGCCTTATAACACCGTCAACTACGTGTACAGGCCTCTAAAGGCTGTAATATGGCCTTTTGCAGCCTAATAAAGGCCTTACACGTAGATCACGTGGTTCCGCCCTCCGCAGGTTACCATGTCTAGTGCTTCCACTCTCAATGGACTACGACGTCCAAGTCGTTTTCCATTGTGCCATGGCCTTATAACACCGTCAACTACGTGTACAGGCCTCTAAAGGCTGTAATATGGCCTTTTGCAGCCTAATAAAGGCCTTACACGTAGATCACGGTTCCTCCTCCGCAGGTTACCATCGGTCTAGTTTCCACTCTCAATGGACTACGACGTACCAAGTCGTTTTCCATTGTGCCATGGCCTTATAACACCGTCAACTACGTGTACAGGCCTCTAAAGGCTGTAATATGGCCTTTTGCAGCCTAATAAAGGCCTTACACGTAGATCACGTGGTTCCGCCCTCCGCAGGTTACCATCGGTCTAGTGCTTCCACTCTCAATGGACTACGACGTACCAAGTCGTTTTCCATTGTGCCATGGCCTTATAACACCGTCAACTACGTGTACAGGCCTCTAAAGGCTGTAATATGGCCTTTTGCAGCCTAATAAAGGCCTTACACGTAGATCACGTGGTTCCTCGCCCTCCGCAGGTTACCATCGGTCTAGTGTTTCCACTCTCAATGGACTACGACGTACCAAGTCGTTTTCCATTGTGCCATGGCCTTATAACACCGTCAACTACGTGTACAGGCCTCTAAAGGCTGTAATATGGCCTTTTGCAGCCTAATAAAGGCCTTACACGTAGATCACGTGGTTCCTGCCTCCGCAGGTTACCATCGTCTAGTTTCCACTCTCAATGGACTACGACGTACCAAGTCGTTTTCCATTGTGCCATGGCCTTATAACACCGTCAACTACGTGTACAGGCCTCTAAAGGCTGTAATATGGCCTTTTGCAGCCTAATAAAGGCCTTACACGTAGATCACGTGGTTCCTCGCCTCCGCAGGTTACCATGGTCTAGTGCTTCCACTCTCAATGGACTACGACGTACCAAGTCGTTTTCCATTGTGCCATGGCCTTATAACACCGTCAACTACGTGTACAGGCCTCTAAAGGCTGTAATATGGCCTTTTGCAGCCTAATAAAGGCCTTACACGTAGATCACGTGGTTCCGCCCCTCCGCAGGTTACCAATCTAGTCTTCCACTCTCAATGGACTACGACGTACCAAGTCGTTTTCCATTGTGCCATGGCCTTATAACACCGTCAACTACGTGTACAGGCCTCTAAAGGCTGTAATATGGCCTTTTGCAGCCTAATAAAGGCCTTACACGTAGATCACGTGGTTCCGCCCTCCGCAGGTTACCATGTCTAGTTTCCACTCTCAATGGACTACGACGTACCAAGTCGTTTTCCATTGTGCCATGGCCTTATAACACCGTCAACTACGTGTACAGGCCTCTAAAGGCTGTAATATGGCCTTTTGCAGCCTAATAAAGGCCTTACACGTAGATCACGTGGTTCCGCCCTCCGCAGGTTACCATGGTCTAGTGCTTCCACTCTCAATGGACTACGACGTACCAAGTCGTTTTCCATTGTGCCATGGCCTTATAACACCGTCAACTACGTGTACAGGCCTCTAAAGGCTGTAATATGGCCTTTTGCAGCCTAATAAAGGCCTTACACGTAGATCACGTGGTTCCGCCGCCTCCGCAGGTTACCATGGTCTAGTGCTTCCACTCTCAATGGACTACGACGCCAAGTCGTTTTTATTGCGCCATGGCCTTATAACACCGTCAACTACGTGTACAGGCCTCTAAAGGCTGTAATATGGCCTTTTGCAGCCTAATAAAGGCCTTACACGTAGATCACGTGGTTCCGCCCTCCGCAGGTTACCATCGGTCTAGTGCTTTCCACTCTCAATGGACTACGACGTACCAAGTCGTTTTCCATTGTGCCATGGCCTTATAACACCGTCAACTACGTGTACAGGCCTCTAAAGGCTGTAATATGGCCTTTTGCAGCCTAATAAAGGCCTTACACGTAGATCACGTGGTTCCGCGCCCTCCGCAGGTTACCATCGGTCTACTTCCACTCTCAATGGACTACGACGTACCAAGTCGTTTTCCATTGTGCCATGGCCTTATAACACCGTCAACTACGTGTACAGGCCTCTAAAGGCTGTAATATGGCCTTTTGCAGCCTAATAAAGGCCTTACACGTAGATCACGTGGTTCCGCGCCTCCGCAGGTTACCATGGTCTAGTGCTTCCACTCTCAATGGACTACGACGTACCAAGTCGTTTTCCATTGTGCCATGGCCTTATAACACCGTCAACTACGTGTACAGGCCTCTAAAGGCTGTAATATGGCCTTTTGCAGCCTAATAAAGGCCTTACACGTAGATCACGTGGTTCCGCCCTCCGCAGGTTACCATGGTCTAGTGTTTCCACTCTCAATGGACTACGACGTCCAAGTCGTTTTCCATTGTGCCATGGCCTTATAACACCGTCAACTACGTGTACAGGCCTCTAAAGGCTGTAATATGGCCTTTTGCAGCCTAATAAAGGCCTTACACGTAGATCACGTGGTTCGCGCGTCTCCGCAGGTTACCATGGTCTAGCTTCCACTCTCAATGGACTACGACGTCCAAGTCGTTTTCCATTGTGCCATGGCCTTATAACACCGTCAACTACGTGTACAGGCCTCTAAAGGCTGTAATATGGCCTTTTGCAGCCTAATAAAGGCCTTACACGTAGATCACGTGGTTCCGCCTCCGCAGGTTACCATCTGGTCTAGTTTCCACTCTCAATGGACTACGACGTACCAAGTCGTTTTCCATTGTGCCATGGCCTTATAACACCGTCAACTACGTGTACAGGCCTCTAAAGGCTGTAATATGGCCTTTTGCAGCCTAATAAAGGCCTTACACGTAGATCACGTGGTTCCGCCCTCCGCAGGTTACCATCGGTCTAGTGCTTCCACTCTCAATGGACTACGACGTACCAAGTCGTTTTCCATTGTGCCATGGCCTTATAACACCGTCAACTACGTGTACAGGCCTCTAAAGGCTGTAATATGGCCTTTTGCAGCCTAATAAAGGCCTTACACGTAGATCACGTGGTTCCGCCCCTCCGCAGGTTACCATGTCTAGTTTCCACTCTCAATGGACTACGACGTACCAAGTCGTTTTCCATTGTGCCATGGCCTTATAACACCGTCAACTACGTGT